>JBBPBX010072989.1:0-12471 GCA_038048925.1 Garcialebias charrua | reverse complement strand
AACTTTATTTGTATAGCACCTTCCTACAATGCCTTGCATTGACCAAGGTGCTTAACAGGATAAAAAGATGAATAAACTGGAACAATAAATCAATGAAAATAGAATAAGAAACAACAGCAATAAAAGAAGGCAATGGAAATAAAAAATGCTACATACTAAAATAACACAAGTAATAAAAGTTACACACTGAAAGCTTTTTTGAACAAGTGGAAATAAAAAGGCAATGGAAATAAAAAATGCTACATATTAAAATACCAAAAGTAATAAAAGTTACACACTGGAAGCTTATTTGAACAAGTGGAAATAAAAAGGCAATGGAAATAAGACCATCGGTGGGACAAAAGCAAAGCATTTTGTTTTATTTAACAAACGAACAAAATCAGAAAAGACAGAGAGAAACACAACCAACAGAACAACAACAAGCAGAAGAGCAACAGAAGAATACATGGAAGACCAGGAGACAGGACAGGCAGAAGAACAGCAACAAACAGTGTACCCCCAAGAGAAGAAACTCTCAGCAAATTATTCATGATTATTTTTGATAACTAATATTACAAGTGAGTATGGGAACCCAATATGGTGCTCACCTCCTGATGATAAACCTGCTAAGTTTTATTAATTTTATTAAGAATGACTTTCCCAGTAGCCCAACACCACATTCATTCAACCTTTATTTATACAGGCTAGCCTCGTTGAGCCACGGGGACTCATTTACAAGAGGGACCTGTTTCACTCACACCCAGGGTCAATTTAGAGTTACCAATCAGCCTAACATGACTTCTTGTCCAATATGTCTCTCTGATCATTAGCATAACAGTATTTATGTTAGCTCTATTTGTTTGGCAGGAAGAAAGCTGAACATTGGCTTCACCACCAGGGCTAAGCTGAACAAGTTGCTAGATGATGGAGACATCACACCACAACAAATAACTTCCATGAGGCTGCTTTAACATTTCTGCTCAGAGCTGTAGACTATGCCATAAAGAAGCTGCCCCTACAGGAACCACTACTGAGACATGTAACGTATGTTGATGTTCGACAGAGGTCTGAATGCAGCATAGATGACGTCCTTTACTTTGTTGAGAGGTTAGGGTTTTTCAATAATTACTACTTATCTTGAATTTTACAAGGCATTTTGTCTTTATGTAAATGAGATTTCCCTATGTGGCTTTTCTTTTAAAATGCTTTTATTTATTTTCTGCTGTTGGTTGATGACTATCAGAAAATAAAAAACGTGTAACTCTTTGCTCATACATAGGTTTCCCCACCTGCTCCCCTACCATGGACCAGAGGAGCATGAGCTACTGGCAGAGGAGTTTCTGGAGTACCAGACAATGACGTTGCCACCACTGCAGCACCCAGAAGAATTTGAAATGGAGAGTTTCTGGGCTGAAATGGCTATATGGAAAGATAAGGTAAAGCTTATTTTTTAACACCAAGAACACAGTAGAAATAGCCTCTCAAACATTACTGATACCTGTACATTTGAAGCACTATGGAAGATACAGTGATACAGGGATCAATTGGCTAAAGGACTTAAAAGAAAACGTCACTTGGGAGCATATTTCCATTGTATTCTTGGTTCATTTGTCACAGTTGACAGGAGTACTCAGATTTCCAAGGCTTGCTGCACCTCAAAGCTGGTCTTCGTCCTCCCACATTCAAATGCTGATGCAGAGAGGGTTTTTTCGGTGGTGGGCCTCAACAAAACAAAGACTAGGAATAGCTTGGCACTAGATGGTACCCTCTCCTCCATCATGGCTAGAAAGATGGCTGATTTGGAGCCATGCTTGAAGTGGGAGCCGTCATCTACAATCATCAAGGCCTCTAAGAAGGCCACAGGCCTGTACAACCAGTCACACAAAATATGAGACTTGAGGAATTCCAGCTGTTTCCAGCTTTTTGTGTGAACACACAGTTCAAAACACTTAAAATTCAATTGTTTACAACTCATCTGCTTACCATTTAGGCACTGTATTTATGTGTTTTGTTGCTGTTTCGCTGTTGATATGTACATTTTCTGCTAAACCCACTGGAAAATGAAGAATGTCTCTAACTTTCCTCTTGTCATTTTTGACTAAACCTACATCATAAAATGCTCTTCATACAATGTACAGTAACAGTTAAAACACAGTCAAAAAGGTGGTAAATACTAACATTTATGGAGGACTTACTGACATTATTAGAAATAAAAGCAGAAATATATATATAGACCATTAAATGAATATATGCACTTAAAGTTTAAAGTTTAGTTTAAAACAAAGCAAACAGGAAAACACCTGTGCTTTTGTTTTAAACTAAACCTTAAACTAAACTGAGGCCGCACAGACATCTGCATGTGGATTCTGCTTTATCCTGTCTGTTGACCAATAGGAGAAGAGCTGATCCAGGAAAGGTTTCCTTTTTTATTTAATTGGTGCATTTTAAGTTATTTATTGGTTTTTATATGTTTTAGTTATTTATTCATCCATTAATATATTTCTTTCTACTTTTTATTTCTAACTATGTCAGTTTCGGTCCTCCATACATATTCAAATATGAAATAGTATTTCAATCTGACACAGATCTATAAAGTAGAGTGTAGGGAGTCATTTTCAGTCAATTTCTATTGTAGGATGTAGCCAACAGGATGAGGGCAGGTGAAGCTCACCAGCACAATCAAACCCTGTTGCCGCGTTGCCGCCGCGTTGCCGCCGCGTTGCCGCCGCGTTGCCGCCGCGTTGCCGCCCCCCCCACACACACACACAAACAAAATTCTCACTCTTTGGCTTTTTGAAAAGTTGGCAGCCCTGAGTGGGCATCCTTTGTCTGTTCTCCTTGTGGTTTTCTGTCAGCCAGTTCCTGATCTTTGTTCTTAGTTTTATTAGTATCCCCTGTTCCAGTCCTGTTCTGTTCTCCTAGTTTTCTCTCCATGTTTACCTGCTCCTAGTTTCATGTTTAGCTTAATTCCCTAGATCCTGCATTAGTATTTATTAATGTTTTAGGTTTGATAATTCCCCTGGCCCTGGTCTCCTTGTTTATCAGATCTTAATTTATGTTTTTAGTTTCTACATCTCTAGTACTTTACAGTCCTTTACTCCTAGTTTAAATCTCCATGTTTACCTGCTTCTAGTTTCATGTTTAGTTTAATTCTGCTCCTGGTTTCAGTTTAGGTTTCAGTTTAGTTTAATCTCCACATCCCAGGTTTGATTAGTTTCCCGGCCCTGTTCTGTAAATTATTTCCAGGTGTGTGTCATTACTTCCTGTCTTGTCTGTGTGTGTATATATAGCCTGTCTGTCAGTCTGTTCTTTGTGGTGTCCTCGTTGGGCATAGCCTGTTCTGATCCATTCTGTCCTGTCTGATCCAGTCTGCCCTGTTCTGATCCAGTCTGTCCTGATCTCTGTATAAGTAAGTTTAAGCTGCCATGTCAGCTCTTTAATTTGTTATTAAAAAGTATTTCTTTTTATAATCCTTGAGTCTGACTCTTGCCTGCAGAATTGGGTTCATTCCTGTTCCTGATCTGTCTGAAACCCTGACACATCTAGCCTGGCCCTCGCCATTCCTACGCAGCTCTGCTCAATTCTCATTTCCCTTCACTGCTGGGTCTGGGACTTCTCCCATCCACAAGGATATCTCCGGTAGATTTTTGACCGGACCAATCAGAGAACAGAAGGCGGAGTTTTGAACGACGTCGACTGACGTCGTCAGTTAAAATGGCTGCCGCCACGAAGGAATTTTCATCAAAACAAGGTAAAAAACTATTATTTCTTTGCTGAGAAAAATATATTTCTTAGCTGACGTTATATCAGAAGTGTTCCTGAGCAATCAGAGAACAGAAGGCGGAGTTTTGAACGACGTCGACTGACGTCGTCATTTAAAATGGCTGCCGCCACGAAGGAATTTTCATCAAAACAAGGTAAAAAACTATTATTTCTTTGCTGAGAAAAAATATATTTCTTAGCTGACGTTATATCAGAAGTGTTCCTGAGCTTAACAGTTCCTAAATCAATTCACGAAATGGTCAAATCTGCTGGATTTAAATAGTTTCGGTTTGACATTTTCCAAACAGCCTCGGGTGCGCTACGAAAATAAATGATAAAAAATCGAATTTTATCTCAAATGTTTCATTTAGGCCAACAGTCAGTAAATTAGAGCTATATAATTACACACTGGTAGCAGTAAAAATATCCACCGAGTGGTTTCTGAGCTATTTATCTTATAGCCTGGACTTCGCCAGGCTAAACTAACAAAACTCTGCCTTCCGTTCTCTGATTGGTCCATTCAAAAATCTACCGGAGAAATCGCTGTCTATGGGACAGGTCCCAGACCCTAGTACAAAGCGAAGTGAAGTACAAGGGTCTGGTTTTAACCAGGCTATGACACATCTAGCCTAATCCAACTGTTTGAAGTTAGTAAAAGATGACTAGGAGAGGGGGGTGCGAACACTTGCCTTCATTTCAATTTCAAGTCAATTCAGTTTATTTATATAGCGTAAAATCACAACAAAGTTGTCTCACAGAACTTTACAGGAACATTCACATACATAGAAAAGCCAATACAGTATGTGTGTTTGTAGTGTAACGTGCTTTCAGTATCTCAATCAGTTAGAAAGGCATGTAGAAATAGGAAGGAGAGACATGGAAGAAGAAGGGTGACACTTTCTCCATCCCCTTCACTACATTTGTTTTATTTCTTTAGCTCTCGTTAAAGTGGGGCACCAGCTGGTCAGTTTACTGACTAACAACAACTTATTCATCCATCCATCCATCCATTTTCGTCCGCTTATCCGGGGTCGGTCGCGGGGGTAGCAGCCTAAGTAGGGAGGCCCAGACTTCCCTCTCCCCAGCCACTTGAAGCAGCTCCTCTGGGGGAATCCCAAGGCGTTCCCAGGCCAGCCGAGAAACATAGTCCCTCCAGCGTGTCCTGGGTCTTCCTCTGGGTCTCCTCCCGGTGGGACATGCCCGGAACACCTCACCAGGGAGGCGTCCAGGAGGCATCCTAACCAGATGCCCGAGCCACCTCAACTGGCTCCTCTCGATGTGGAGAAGCAGCGGCTCTACTCCGAGTCCCTCCCGGATGACTGAGCTTCTCACCCTATCTCTAAGGGAGAGTCCAGACACCCTGCGGAGAAAACTCATTTCAGCCGCTTGTATCCGAGATCTCGTTCTTTCGGTCACAACCCAAAGCTCATGACCATAGATGAGGGTGGGAACGTAGATCGATCGGTAAATTGAGAGCTTTGCCTTTCGACTCAGCTCTCTCTTCACCACGACAGACCGGTACAGCGCCCGCTTCACTGCGGATGCTGCACCTATCCGCCTATCGATCTCACGCTCCAGTTTTCCCTCATTCGTGAACAAGACCCCGAGATACTTAAACTCCTCCACTTGGGGCAGGACCTCCTCCCCGACCCGGAGAGGGCACTCTACCCTTTTCCGGCTCAAGACCATGGCCTCGGATTTGGAGGAACTGATCCTCATCCCGGCCGCATCACACTCGGCTGCAAACCGCTCCAGCGAAAGCTGTAGATCACGACCTGATGAAGCCAATAGGACCACATCATCTGCAAAAAACAGAGAAGCGATTCTAAGGCCACCAAAACGGATCCTCTCAACACCTTGGCTGCGCCTAGAAATTCTGTCCATAAAAGTTATGAACAGAATCGGTGACAAAGGGCAACCTTGGCGGAGTCCAACTCTCACTGGAAACGAGCCTGACTTACTGCCGGCAATGCGGACCAAGCTCTGACACCGGTCGTACAGGGACCTAACAGCCCATATCAATGGGCCTGGTACCCCATACTCCCGGAGTACCCCCCACAGAACCCCCCGAGGGACGCGGTCGAATGCCTTCTCCAAGTCCACAAAGCACATGTAAACTGGTTGGGCAAACTCCCACGTACCCTCCAGGACCCTGCTGAGGGTGTAGAGCTGGTCCAGTGTTCCACGACCAGCACGAAAACCACACTGTTCCTCCTGAATCCGAGGTTCGACTATCCGATGGACCCTCCTCTCCAGAACCCCTGAATAGACCTTACCAGGGAGGCTTAAGAGTGTGATCCCCCTATAGTTGGAACACACTCTACGGTCCCCCTTTTTGAATAGAGGAACCACCACCCCAGTCTGCCAATCCAAGGGAACTGCCCCCGATGTCCACGCGATATTGCAGAGTCGCGTAAGCCAACACAACCCCACAACATCCAGAGCCCTAAGGAACTCAGGGCGAATCTCATCCACCCCCGGAGCCCTGCCACCGCGGAGCTTTTTAACCACCTCGGTGACCTCAGCACCAGAGATTGGAGAGCCCGACCCAAAGTCCCCAGGCTCCGCTTCCTCAGTGGAAGACGTGCCAGTAGGATTGAGGAGGTCTTCGAAGTACTCCGCCCACCGACTCACAACATCCCGAGTTGAGGTCAACAGCACGACCATCCCCACCATAAATGGTGTTGGTCGCATACCGCTTTCCCTCCCTGAGACGCCGAATGGTGGACCAGAATCACCTCGAAGCCGTACGGAAGTCATTCTCCATGGCCTCTCCGAACTCCTCCCATGCCCGAGTTTTTGCCTCAGCAACCACCCGAGCCGCATGCCGCTTGGACTGTCGGTACCTATCTGCTGCTTCCGGGGTCCCACAGGCCAAAAAGGCCCAATAGGACTCCTTCTTCAGCATGACAGCATCCCTCACCGCCAGTGTCCACCACCGGGTTCGAGGGTTGCCACCACGACAGGCACCAACAACCTTGCGGCCACAACTCTGATAAGCTACCTCGACAATAGAGGCGCGGAACATGGCCCACTCGGGCTCAATGTCCCCCGCCTCCCTCGGAACGTGTTCAAAGCTCTCCTGGAGGTGGGAGTTAAAGCTCCGTCTTACGGGAGACTCTGCCAGACGTTCCCAGCAGACCCTCACAATACGTTTGGGTCTGCCAGGTCTGACCGGCATCCTCCCCCACCATCGGAGCCAACTCACCACCAGGTAGTGGTCAGTTGACAGCTCCGCCCCTCTCTTCACCCGAGTGTCCAGGACATGCGGCCGCAGATCAGATGAGACAACAACAAAGTCGATCATCGAACTGCGACCTAGGGTGTCCTGGTGCCAAGAGCACATATGTACACCCTTATGCCTGAACATGGTGTTCGTTATGGACAATCCATGACGAGCACAGAAGTCCAACAACAAAACACCACTCGGGTTCAGATCAGGGGGGCCGTTCCTCCCAACCACACCCCTCCAGGTCTCACTGTCATTGCCCACGTGAGCGTTGAAGTCCCCCAGCAGAACAAGGGAGTCCCCAGGAGGCGCACTCTCCAATACCCCCTCCAAGGACTCCAAAAAGGGTGGGTAATCTGCGCTGCCGTTTGGCGCATAGGCACAAACAACAGTCAGAGCCCGTCCCCCCACACGTAGGCGAAGGGAGGCTACCCTCTCGTTCACCGGGGTGAACCCCAACGTACAGGCACCAAGATGGGGGGCAACAAGTATGCCCACTCCTGCTCGGCGCCTCTCACCAGGGGCAACTCCAGAGTAGAAGAGTGTCCAACCCCTCTCAAGGAAACTGGTTCCAGAGCCAGAGCCATGTGTTGAGGTGAGTCCGACTATTTCTAGCCGGAACCTCTCAACCTCACACACTAGCTCAGGCTCCTTCCCCACCAGAGAGGTGACATTCCATGTCCCAATGGCCAGCTTCTGTAGCCGAGGATCAGACCGCCAGGGTCCCCGCCCTCGGCCACCACCCATCCCACATTGCACCCGACCCCTTTGGCCCCTCCCATAGGTGGTGAGCCCATGGGAAGGGGGACCCACGTCTCCTCTTCGGGCTGTGCCCGGCCGAGCTCCATGGGTGAAAGCCCGGCCACCAGGCGCTCGCCAACGTGCCCCACCTCCGGGCCTGGCTCCAGAGTGGGGCCCCGGTGACCCGCGTCCGGGCGAGGGAACATTTTGTCCATTTATTTTACTCATCATAAGGGGTCTTTGGGCTGCACTTTGTCTGGTCCCTCACCTAGGACCTGTCTGCCTTGGGTGACCCTACTAAGGGCATGAAGCCCCTGACAGCCTAGCTCCTAGGATCATTGGGAAACTCAAACCCCTCCACCACGGTAAGGTGGCAGCCCAGGGAGGGGCCACGGTAAGGTGTAATGGTCTAAAAAAGTAATGTCAATGCCTATATTTAAGAAAATGATTAAGACTAAATTTTTTGAAAAGATACATATAAATTTGTTTAATATGAAATGTACTAGAAACGGAAAATTGTGATAAGTTGTTCATTTCGTTATGTTATTTACCGGTATAGATGATTATTTTTTTTAATTGATTGTTTGAATTGAATTATTTTAAATAAGGGGCAGATATGATAAGATTTTTTTCTTCTTCTGCTACTTTTCATTTTATGTTTTATTTTTTCATGTAGTCTGTAAAATTGTTTTGTATTTTAAATCTGGAATTAATAAAATTAATAAAATAAAAAAAAATATATATATATATTCATGTGCTATGATATAAAACTCCCTGTAATTAACGGATTCTACTTCAGTGACTGATTCTGATTATTAAAGGTTGAATAAGTTGTTGTAGAATGTATCTGCAAAAGGAGTTTTGAAAGCATTTTTATTCATCTCAATGACTCGGTTTCTTTTTTTTCTCCAGTGAACAATTTAAGACCATGTACAATAAAAAATGTGAAAAATAACATAACCCAGTTATAACTGATCCTCGAGTTATTCCAATCTGGCTTTAAATCTCTCCACAGCACTGAAACTGCCCTACTCTAGGTTTTTAATGACATGTTTCAATCCACAGACACTGGTGACTCTGTGCTGCTTGTCCTATTGGACCTTACATCTGCTTTCAACACCACTGACCATGAGATCCTCATTGCTAGGTTGGAGCAGTGGGTGGGTATCACAGGGTCAGCCCTCAATTGGTTCAGATCCTACCTCTCTGACAGATCTTTTTGTGTGTCCATGAACAATTTTAGTTTTGCAGTGGCAGCACTTAAATAGGGGGTTCTGCAGGGGTCCATCCTGGGTCCTCTCCTTATAACTACTGCCACTCTGTGCTATTTTCCGTAAACACAACATACCTTTCCACTTCTAAGCTAATCACTGTCAAATCTAATTCCCCCTAAGAAACAATGGTACATGCTTTATTCAACCTCTGCTCGACTGCCTGGCTGACATCAGGGACTGGATGGCTTTAAATTTCTTATGTTTTAATGATAAGAAGTCTGAATCCGTATTGTTCCTTCCCAATGACACAATCTCGGACCACTGCGTTGATCTTTCTGCTCTAGCCCTGTCGGAAAAACAAAAAGTCACAAATCTGGGAGTGATAATGGACCATTCCATGAAACTCAACAGCCATGTAAATATGATTGTTAAATCCTGTTTTTTCCAGCTGAGATGGGTGTCTAAGCTGAAGCCAATATTATCCAAAAATAACCTTGAGACTGTAATCAATACATTTATTACATCTAGGCTTGATTACTGCAATTCACTCCTGTTTGATATCAGTCAGACAACCATTGCAAGACTACAACTGGTCCAGAATGCAGCAGCCCGATTTTTAACTAGTACAGGCAAAAGAGAGCACATTACACCAGTCTTGGCCTCCCTGCACTGGCTACCGGTTCATCTTCGAATCCAGTTCAAAATTCTCCTCTGTCTACATATCGCTGAACAGTCTCGCCCCCACCTATCTCTCTGATTTGATACACCCATATGTCCCTCCAGTCCTACATTCTTCACTTTCCTCCTCTCCCTCGGTCTTATGAGACGTTTCCCTTCTTCGACTTTGACCGTACAAATTTAAATAATGGTTGATAATATCAAGATTGTTTCATTGAATGTGAACGGTATGAATAATCCTATAAAACATAAAATAATTATGACTAAAATGCGTAATGAGAAAGTACAGTTAATTTATTTACAGGAAACACACTTGTCTAAATCGGAACATGAAAAGCTTAGGGGCTTTGGCTACTCGAAAATATTTTACAGTTCTTTCAGACATGGAAATAAGAGAGCCTTTTCAATTTTAATTCATGACTCAGTAAAATTTGACTGCATCTATGATTTATCAGATAAAGAAGGGAGGTATGTGATATTGAAGGGGACACTTGAAAATGAAAAAGTAACACTGGTCAATGTATATATTCCTCCAAAAAGTAACATACAATTAGTTATAACTCTTCTCAATAAAATAATTATGGAATCAGAGGGAATGTTCATCTGGGGAGGGGACTTCAACATGGTATTAAATCTAAAATTTGATACAACAAACAGTAAAAAAACAACAAAATCCAATTACAAACAAAATTAAGCTGTCACTTGATGAATTTGGATTTGTTGATGTCTGGAGGGATTTAAATCCTGATATAAAAGATTATACCCATTATTCTGCGTCCCAACAAAAGTTATTCGAGAATTGACTATTTTTTCATGAATAAATCTGACATATACTGTATAAGGTAAAAGAATGCAAAATAGAAGAAACATGTATATCTGACCACGCCTTCTTAATATTAAGATTAAACTTACCTTCTAGAAAGCCCAAGACAACATGGAGATTAAATGTAGGCTTGCTGAATTATAAAACAATCAAAACAGAAATTTCTCAAGATATAAAAACTTACATAAAAGAGAATGATGATGGACGGGTGTCTCCGGTGATACTGTGGGATGCACTTAAGGCAGTACTAAGAGGAAAGCTGATATCAAAATCTATGGCTTTTAAGAAATCCAGAATGGAAGCCTATGAAAAAGACAGAGCTCAACTAATAGAACTAGAAAAACAACACAAATTAACTCAAAATCCTATCCTGCTTATAAAAATAAAAGAATTAAGAAACAATATTGATAAGATACTTACCTATGAAATTTAAAAAAATCAAAATTTATTAGACAATCGTATCATGAATTGGGATCTAAAGGATCAAAACTATTAGCAAAGAAACTGAAAAAGCAACAGTCAGATAATTATATCTACAAACTAAAGGAAGGTGAAACATCTCAGATGATATATGATCCAGTATATATAGAGGACTTGTTTGGGGAATACTATAAGAGATTATAAACTCAACCTCATACTGCAAAAAATAGTGAGATAGAAACCAGAAAGTTCATTCTCAATAGTCCAGGTATCAAATCTCCAGTGAGATAGAAACCTTCCTGGAGTCATTGGATTTGCCCTCAATTGGAGAAAACCAAAATAAACATTTCACATCCCAAATAACAAGAATAGAAATACAAAAAGCAATTAATAGGTTGAAAAATGGAAAAACACCAGGAAGTGATGGATTACCATCTGAGTGGTACAAATCTTTTAGTGAAGATATTGTACCATTACTAGAAAAATCATTTAATTATACATTGGAACATGCAACGCTTCCCCCCTCCTGGAGAGAAGTGATTATAACAGTTATTCCAAAAATGAAGAGTAGTGATACCTGTTCCCATTATAGACCTATATCTATTCTAAATGTGACTATAAAATGTATACTTCGATATTAGCGAATCGACTTGAACAATTCATTGGGGAACTCATAGATGAGGACCAAACAGGATTTATTAGAGGACGTCAAACAAGAGATAATATTAGGAGGACCTTTCACATTATAGACCATATTCAAAATAAGAATATTAAGGCTATTTTAATCAGTCTTGATGCAAAGAAAGCTTTTGACAGTGTAAGCTGGAATTTTTTATATAAAACACTTGAAAAATTTGGTTTTAATGAAAAAGCTGTGCAATGTGTGAGGACACTTTACCAATCACCAACCGCCAGAATCAAGATTAAAGGAAATCTGACAGATAATATAAAATTAGAGCGTTCTACACGGCAGGGTTGCTGTTTATCACCAATGTTATTTGCAATTTACATTGAACCTCTGGCACAACACATAAGACAACACAAAGATCTTAAGGGCATTAATATTCATAACAAATCTCATACAATAGGTTTATTTGCAGATGATGTAATCTGCTATTTATCAGACCCTGAAAACACAATGCCCTGTTTGTTTAACCTGTTAGATATTTTTGGCTTCTACTCAGGATATAAATTAAATTTGAAAAAGACACAAGTTTTGACATTCGCTTACACAACATCTGAAAAAATATGTGGAAAATATAATCTAAATTGGAATGCCAATAAGATGACCTACTTAGGAACAAACTTGACAAAAAATATAGATAATCTATATAAATTCAACTTTACTAAAGTTGACCAAGAAATTAGGAATGATATCAGAAGGTGGGATATACTACCTTTAGATTTCAGCTCCAAAGTTCAAGCTATCAAAATGAACATGTTACCAAGGCTACCATATCTCTTCCAGGCATTACCTATAGAAATCCCGGACAGACAGTTTAAAATATGGAACCAGATTACATTCATTCATTCATTCAACCTTTATTTATACAGGCTAGCCTCGTTGAGCCACGGGGACTCATTTACAAGAGGGACCTGTCTCACTCACACCCAGGGTCAATTTA
>JBBPBX010072988.1:0-11060 GCA_038048925.1 Garcialebias charrua | reverse complement strand
TATGGTAACCTGTCCATATGTTGCTTCTATGGTAACCTGTCCATACAGTATGTTGCTGCTATGGTAACCTGTCCATCTGTTGCTGCTACGGTAACATGTCCATTTGTTGCTTTTATGGTAACCTGCTCATCTGTTGCTGCTGTGGTAACCTGTCCATCTATTACTTCTATGGTAACCTGTTCATCTTTTGCTGCTATGGTAACCTGTCCATCCGTTGCTGCTATGGTAAACTGTCCATCTGTTGCTGCTATGGTAACCTGTCCATCTATTACTTCTATGGTAACCTGTCCATCTTTTGCTACTATGGTAACCTGTTCATCTTTTGCTGCTATGGTAACCTGTCCATCCATTGCTGCTATGGTAACCTGTCCATCCATTGCTGCTATGGTAACCTGTCCATCCGTTGCTGCTATGGTAACCTGTCCAAGTGTCCATCCGTTGCTGCTATGTTAACCTGTCTGTCTGTTGCTGTTATGGTAACATGTTGTCAGTTGTTAGAATGGTAAACATTGCCTGGCGCAGTTGTAAGGTGGATGTCGGGCCTCTTTAGTATGTGAGGCAGCACAGAGATATTCTAAATCTGAGTCCAAATTAGCTATCTGTGTGTGTGTGTGTGAGTCACTGTGTAGGTGGGGGGGTGGGGGGCGCTATGCCCTGAGGCGCTCTGTGCTTAGCAGTGGGCTAACGGGGCACAGAGCAACCCTCATCCTAACCCTGATCAATGTGGTGTGTAGCCTGCGTAAGTAGGTGTGTGTGTGTGTGTGTGTGTTTGTGTGTGTTTGTGTGTGTGTGTCTTGTTAGCAGGAAACAGTGGAGACTACAGGGACTTCCTTCATTCCCTGCCCAGGGACACACAGAGGTCCCACCACCTGGACCAAACACCCACACAGAACACACATTCCCTCCTTCTCATTTTCCATGTCCCTCTCCTACTCACTGACTCACAGCATGCATCCAAAATGACCCCCCCCCCCCCACACACACACACACACATGCACATACACGCGTACACCCCACACACATACAATGAGTCCACACAGCAGCCCCAGTGCGCTGCAGTAACACTGAGCTTAACAGAGACAAACACATTCAGGGAAGACAATGCTTCCAGGTGTTTTGATAAAATAATAACACAAAAATTAAAGATACACACTAAACAGATTTTTTTAAAATATGTACACAGATTAGCTGTTAAGGTGTGTGTTGATGTTAAGTCCAACACATTAAATGTGTGACGGATGTCGTTTTTTGTAAACTACCATAGATGAATTAATTCAGTGATTGCTTCATTTTGAAAGTAAAAGTGAGGCTGCCGTTGTACATCGATAATCTTCCCTCAGTAATGAATCTGTTGTTTAATCCTAGACCATGTGGTCACAGACCAAGGGCCTCATAAACAAAGATGTGTGGATTTCCTACTGAAACATGGCATATGCTTAAATTGAGAAAACGCCATACGTACAAATAAATCCAGATGTGTAAAACTGCGTACGCATAAATCCAAGCACACGTCATTTGTACATCCCAATCGACGTGGAATTGAGCGCAAATGAGAGGACACTCAACTCCTCCCTTGACACACCTCCATTTAAATATACAATAGATTTCATAATAGATTACTCTTAGATCATCAAACTCTTAGTCTGGTTCTGACAAATGGCATAGAGATTAAATACTTGTGGGTGCAGCCTCAAAATCCTGTTCTGTCTGACCATTTAAAAAAAAATAAACTTTGAGTTTTACACTAACTGACTACACAGCCAATGAAAGTAAATTTCACTATAGTAGGTGTTTAGCTTCATCCAAACCATCAACATGTCTGCTAGATCCCATCTCAACACAACTGTTTGAAGAGGTATTTCCCCTAATTGATATCCCCTTTTTGGATTTGTTTAATTTGTCTCTAATTTGTCTCTGTGGTTATGTACCACAGTGCTTTAAGGTTGCTGTAATTGAACCTTTAGTTGATTCATGAATTATTCTTCTTCTTCATGTATCACACGTACACTCCGCCCATCTTTCGGACTACTGTATGGAATATAATCTTGCTGTACTTCGGTGCAATGATAATAAAGCTTATTCTGACTCTGAGTAATTGTTCATAGTTTTCACATCATAAACAGTTTCCCAACATCGCCTCTAAGTGTCGCCAATGGACCAATAACCATAGAAACATTTGTACACCAGCCATTAAAGGTATTGTGACATGATGTTGGAAATTTGCATATTTGTCACAACATAAATATCTTATATCATTAAGCTATGTTCGTTTTTGCAAAATAAATTATAAATATATTAAAATTTCATTACAAGTTATGGTAATTTTTTCGCTGGGATACGCCCCTAGAAATCCGAGAATGTCCGCATACGTCATCAGTGACGTGCCCCTGGGAAGCTGCTGCTCCAACGCGCATGTAAATAATAATGGCGGAGCATGTCGAATCAGATGAGTGCAGCATTTCTAGTGTTGATCTAAGCGATTTGTCTTCAGTTATGGAAGGTGAAGTTAGTTCTGGTGATGAACAAGAGCCAGCAGGTTTTAATTTAGGTATTCAACCATATTTATATGAACCTTACCATTTAGGAAGTGAGTCAGAACCGACACTGCAGAGGAGGAGAGACAGCTGCAGAGGAGGGAGGATTTTAGGCAGGAAAAGTCATGGAACCCGATCTATCTCGTTTACAGAGCACTGATTGGTAATTTTTTAATTAATGTATCTAATAATTATTCAACATAAATTATAGTTTAAAAATATGAGTACCTTTGAAGTATCTGTACTTTTTTAATGTTTATTTTAACATGAAAAACATCATTCTTATTTCCACAGATGTAATGTGCATGTGTAAATACACTGAATGTTCACTATATCTTGAGAGTATATTTATGAATTATCACTTCAAAAATGAATTTTCACTGAAATTATGTCTGAATTACATCAGTGCATTTAATGATTACTGCTACTTACTTACTGCCTAGTTTTATCATAAAAATATTTTGAATTCATTGAAAACACAAAACAATTGTATTGTTTTATAAATATTTCTCCACTGTAAATAAAGCAAAGATCTGCTATATCACAAAATTATATAAATATATGCTGGTGGAGATTCTCAGTCGTCCAGGACATGATAAAATCAAAAAAAGCGTTCAATACAGAAACAACTGGACTTTATTTGTTACAGAAAATGTTTCACCCTCTTTCCAATTGAATTGAGAAAGCCCTATGGATAGAGAGCGACATGTTTTCTGTTACAAATAAAGTCCAGTTGTTTCTGTATTGAAAGCCTTTTTTTTATCATATAAATATATATATTTATAATTTACATGTAAAAATAAATATTTTGTTATTTATTGGTTTTTAATGAAAAAAGTTTAAACTCATATATTAAATTATTTTTAAGATGTTAAACAAATGGTACATTGGCAATTTACACATTTTACAAAATTTAATGACACCAAAAAATTCTCTGTTTGACATTGTTGTTTTTTTCTAATTTAACTTTATTTATTTTTAAAATTCAGAAATGTACGAATCTGTACAAAATCAACTAAAACATCTTTATTTTACAGAGTTCTACAGAGTTCCACTTCGATCATGTGTTGTGACTATAGGATCCGCAACACTTTTCCAGCAGCAGGTGCCTACACTGGCTTCAATTGGCCCAATGTTGAATGATTACTGGTATCTGGAACGTCTCTCGGCAACTGCTGTGTTAAATATCTGGATGCTGAGTGGATGTGGCACGTGAACTTCTTCTCCAGGCTGGTCCTCTGATTCACCTGCGCATAGATCAATTACCTCCTTCCTAACAGCTTCCATATAGCCTGTCAAAGGAAAACAACAAACAAACAAACAAACATTATTTTTCAAAATACCTTTGTTCTTTGTACAGTACTCTGACAGATCTTGAGTTGTACCTTGTTTGTGCAGTTTGTGAATTCTAAGAAAACAGAAATAAAAATTATATAATTCAGAATCACGATTTAGATTTTTTTTTTTATATTTAGCAAGTTTTAATTGCGATTTGAACAACAGTTGAACAACTGGGAGATAAAGTTAGGGAGGCCAGACTGAGATGGTTTGGACATGTCCAGAGGAGGGACAGTGGGTATATTGGTAGAAGGATGTTAGAAATGCAGCTGCCAGGAAAAAGACAAAGAGGGAGGCCAAAGAGGAGATATATGGATGCAGTTAGAGAGGACATGAAGGTAGTTGGAGTGAGGACAGAGGATGCAGAGGACAGAGTGAGGTGGAGGAGGATGACTCGCTGTGGCGACCCCTGAAAAGGGAAAAGCCGAAAGAAGAAGAAGAATTGCGATTTTTATGCCAGAACTTTACCTTGGTAACTTGACTAGTTGAAGGCCATGACTCTTGTGGTTCATCAGATGTTGAGATGGTTGATCCTGGAAAGCTGGACATAATTCCAGCAATTTCATAGAGAGAGAAAAACAACATTACACACTATAAACATTAACAAAAGTTCAAAAATATGTAACATACACATAAATGTAATGTTTTTTTTTAGGTTGGTGAAATTGTGAGTGATGATATAGTAAAAACTTACTTATATCATATTATTTATTTAGCTATTTTCAAAAAAATAATTTTATTTATTATGCAAAAGTGGGTATTTTAATATTGTTCTGTAGAGCACCCAAAGTATTGTAGTAATATAGGAAGGGGTCAGTTTACTGACTTACCTATATTTTAGATGTATAACTTGGCAGGGTTTAGACTGACACAAAAATACATCATTAATTAAACGGGTTCTCTCTTTTTCAGCTTAATACCAATAATTCTATACCTTGACCAGATGTAATTCACAGGAAACGTTAAACTTATGTTGGCACAGCAGGACTGGACCATTTATTTAACATAATTGTAAATTACATCACACATTTGTACATGATTGGTTGATTATTTTTCCTATAATTAACTTCAGCACAGATGAAATATAGGAACAACAGAACAAGTGAAGGATGATATTTTACTCATTTCTGCAGGTACATTAACTTAGTTTCTGGCTTAGGAAGATAAAGGTTTAGGAGGAAGGAAATGGAGGAAAAGAAGTTAAGAGTCAGGGAGTTATCTTGATGTGTTTAACCAGAAACATGGCAGTTCTCCGGCCGATCTCGGCTACACGTTGGTACCCTTGGCAAAGCATTTGACGACTTTTACCTCGTGAAGATGGTCAGTCTCCCTCGGTCCAGTTTGGTCAGTTCGTTTACCGTTCTCAGCGTCTCCAGACGTGCGCCTTGACTCGAACCGAAAGTAACGGCAGCTCCTGGTGTTGTTGTTCAAGATAAGACGTTCCTTAAAGGAATGTCAATAAAAGAGAGCTTTTCAGCTGTTGAAGATGGCTTATAACTTGGCATGTTATAAGTCTTTAACTGAATGACGTGGTCATTAGCGTGTTGACCAGACGATCATCAGTTCTTTGGAGAAGACCATGGTTTAAGGCTTACCCCAGCAGACTCCAAGGAAAACAGGAAGTCAGAGCTCTTTTAAGGCTAACTTGACCTAGAAAGACGTAGCTCTTTCTGATTCGGTCTGTGTGAGCCAGGAGCAGCATGCGGTGACGTCCCAGAGTGTGTCAGGAGGTTCAGAGATTAGTTCATGTCAGAAATCTTAAAGGGTTAGTTTAAGACGCCAGTATATATGATAAAAGCTGATTACAACTGTCTTAACTTCATTAACAACACTGTTGATCTGTTGGTTTGATTAAGACAACGTCATCACAGCATCACATATGGGACCTATTAATGATAAAAGCAAAAACAGATATTATTCAATCTTGATATTTAAGTAGGGCAAAAACAAAACTCTCTTATGAGGAGATTGATGTCCTGAGCTCAAACTAAAATGAGATAAACAGTGTCACTGAATCTTCACTGCAGGTTTGAGAAGAAAAATGAATAATGATCAACATTTTGAAATAGCATTGGATTTCCAACTTGAATTAAACAGTTTGAATTAACCAGTCTTTGACTATCAAACATGCTTATACAAGTAACACAAGGTTATTCATTAACACAAAAATAGAGGAATAAGAGAGTCTCTTATGACTTATTGTGTTTTGATATGACTTATTGTGTTTTGATTCAAAATAATGTAATAAAATAGTGTTCACTTGTCTCTTTGAGAGCCTCAGGAGCACTGTACCACTCAGAGTTTCAGAGAGATGTGAAAAGGTGTACATCCACGTCAGAGATGAGGGGTCTATCTCACTACAGTATTTTGACATTATTGTTGACAGAATGAAATTTGTACTGGTAATTAGACATCTAAATATTCTACTGTCTAAATTAAAAAATATGATTCGAATTCACTAGATCCTTCATGAATTGATTAGATCCCATGATTTAATTTGCATTTATGAAATGAGTAAATAAGAAAATTAACAGTGTTTTTCATAAGGTTGAGTCTGACAACAAATAATTTTATGAGTTTGTTTCGTCAAAACAAAGTAACTTTGGTCAATATAAGCAGTAGAAGTTTTAATCTTGCTCTAATCATTTCATTTTATGCTCTATCAATGAAAAACGCTTTAATACACGATGCAGCTTTGAAAAAACGTGCTGGAGGTTCATGTGGGTTTATCATTCTTAGCATCAAATAAACAGAAATTATTGTTAGTACAGTACTTGAATGTATTAAAGCAACCGAAGGGTTATTATTCAGCCAGTACAGTTATTGGACACTCGATCAATGGAAAAGTGATCTAAACACGGCTTATTTCATCCATCGTAGCTAAGTGAGGATAGCTTCATGTGGCTTCTCTTTGTTGTTGTGCTAAGCTAAAAGCTACGCCCGATCGTGTTTGAGATTTATCATTTTAAGACAGTAAATCATCCAAAACTCTCATTAATAAACCATCCCTGAATAAAAAAAACTTTCTAATGTTACTTGATCACGCAGACATAATTTAAAAATACATAACAAGCAACGTGTGTTTGCTCCTGATTTTCTGTTGGCTCATTTTTTTTTAGCATCGCACATGAAGAATCCTCCGTGATAATTGGCTTTATACACTCACAGTATATAAAGTAAAACAACATGAGCTCACGTTAAATATATAGTTTATCATCTAAAACACTACACAGCTCCGATTATGTTTACACAAAGACTTACTCTTTTCCTGGACAGTTTTCCGACGGTAGCTTTCCTGCGTTGTTTAGATGTGGTAGCTGTGGGACTTTCTTCTGTAGATATTCTTTTAAAAATAGTAGGAATAGAATCCGGTTTTAAAAGTCTTCTGAATCTTACTGGAATCACCAGAACTAACTTCACCTTCCAAAACTGAAGACAAATTGCTTAGATCAACACTAGAAATGCTGCACTCGTCTGATTCGACATGCTCCGCCATTAAATATTTACATATATTTACATGCGCGTTGGAGCAGCGGCTTCCCAGGGGCACGTCACTGATGACGTATGCGGAAATTCTCGGATTTCTAGGGGCGTATCCCAGCGAAAAAATTACCATAACTTGTAATTAAATTTTTATATATTTATAATTGGTTTTGCAAAAACGAACATAGCTTAATGATATAAGATATATATGTTGTGACAAATATGCAAATTTGCAACATCATGTCACAATACCTTTAAGTTGGCGTGGGGCTGCGCACATTTCCACTCTCATTTCATTTTTGATACAGCTGAAGTTTTGCGTGAAAAGGGGCATACACCACATTTTTGTGTGTACATACCCTTTCGGCCATTTGCATACTCGACAACGGCAACCATTTCTCTGACACTGAAACCTCTTGAATCCAGGTCTCTGAGTGGAAGTTACCACACTCGGGCGCCATCAGTAGTTTGTTTGTGCAAGTAGATAAACCACAATAACAATGGGAGTGGTGGCACTGAGGTTAGAGGAGGTGGGCCTGTGATCGGAAGGTCGCCGATTTGACTCCCGGACTGACAACTTCAAAATGTGGGTGGAAAAGGTGAAACATCCACAACTGCCTCCACCCTCATTTGCCCCACCAGAGCAAGGCCCTTAACTCCCACCATTTTTCTTCTTCTTTCGGCTTCTCCCTTCATCAGGGGTCACCACAGCGAACTAGTTGCACGAAGACTTGGCAAATACTTTTTTTTTAATGCTGGATGCCCTTCCTGACACAACCACAGACCACCGAGCTAACACAGCCCTCTGTGTGTGGAGCAGAGAGCTGTTATCTAGGGTTCCCAGGGGAGCAGATGGTGTGGGTTAAGAGCCTTGCTCAAGGGCCCAGAGTGGGGCAGATGAGGGTGGAGACAGCTGCGACTGCTTCACTTATCCCACTTATTTTTTATGTTGTCGAAACCGGGGCTTGAACTGGCGATCTTCCGATCACAGGCTCACCTTCTTAACCTCTGTTCCACCACTTCCACATCCTTTAACCCCCACCATCTGCTACCAAAAAGGTATCTCTTGAAAATGTCTTTGGGACTGAGACTACCTGTATAAATAAAGGTTAAATGAAATAAAAACAACAAAGGATAGCAGAGTGCTCTTTGTCCTGCTCACTCCTTTAAATTTATCAGAGCTCCTGATGCCAAATGTACATGAGCTACCTCTTATCGGAGAGTGGAGACACATTTCTCACAGTCTACAAATTTGGACCGGGTCAGCTACTGTTTACATGCTTGAGACCAAAGTGCCTGAATGCATGCATGTTTTAAAATGCAAAGATCACAGCGCCACCTAGTGACTCGGCATGAAACGACAGTGAATTAAACTTACCGTAGTGCTGGAGTTGTTTGAACAGCAACTACAATCACAGCATTACATGTAACGTGTTTCACAATCAACGTCAGGCACTCTAACGTTTTCATGGGGTTGTTCACATGTAAACTGTGTGTGTGAGTGTGTTTCAGTGTGTTTTTTGTGTCGGGCCAATTTCTGAAGGGAGGTGGAGAAAGAAAGCATCTTCAGTCGCCGCGGCAATCAGGCTAATTACAGCAGCTTAAGTGCTTTACCCACAGCCATCACACACTGTCAAAAAACACCACTGAGCTCAAGCTGAAGCTGTGTGTGTGTGTGTGTGTGGTTGGATTTTTAAAGCTTGCTTTCAAACGTGCGCACACACACACACATTAGTGAAAACTCTGCGGAGGCTTTGAAGGCACTTGATGCTCGGTTTGGGGAGATTTATCTGTTAAAAATGTCTTCCTTTAATGTTTTTTTTTTTTTACATTTCTTATTTGTATTTCCAGTCTCCAAACTAATGAAGTGTTTTTTTTTTGTCTGCTTCAATTTTGAAGGAGAAAATATTTGAATTAATGACCAAACGTAGCACTTGCTTGGAAACAGGCATTTCTGTCTGTTCTCCTTGGTGACTTAATAAATTAATTAGTGCAGGTGTGTGTGTGTGTGTACTTACCTGTGTACCTGGGGTTTTTGGGTAATGTGGTGCTTGTGGAGCCCTAATGGAGCGTGCGTTGTGTGTTTACACACTCCCTGGCTGCTGTTTATTGCTTAGCGAGCTGGAACTAATTTACTAATTGAGTTTTGAGTTTGGAAGAATGAAGAGATCCACCAGAGAGTTCAGGAAAAAAAAAAAAAACACTTTATATGTTTGTTGAACAAAGTGGCGATAGAGGACATGAGAGATGGCTGTTATGTTTTGATGTTTTTTACAACACAGATTCAGTCTTTAGCTCTTTCATCGCTGCCTGGCGTTCTCTGAGTGTGTGACTGTACACGTCTGCTGGGGAGCTGACTGGCAGCTGTGACAGCCTGCTGCTACGTTATAAAGAAGCCTGACATCTCCCAGAATGCACTTCAGCAGCTTTTCCCCAAAAGGAAAGCCATTCGGTGCACAGCGAGAATGGAGGAGCATAAAGACTGATGTGGTTGAACTAGTTTAAAAGGTGTGGCTCACCTGGACCGCATCAACCTGGTAGGAACTATTTTGAAGTAAAAGTCTGAACTAAAGCCACACTTAGAATTGTGGAATGCCTCCTCCAGTTAGTAACTCTTTGTCATCACTTCAACCCCGGTCCAAGTGAACAATTGGAGTGGTCCTTCTCTCAACATGGCTCAAATCACCATGAAAACACGGTTTGTGTTACGCACAAATAAAAATAAAGATGGCAGCATGCACGGATGTAGCGATTTGGAGCCCCAATTTATTTAACATCTTTTCTCTGTATTTTTTTTATTTCTTTGAGTGTTTGCATCACGGATGAGTCAAAATGCTCAAGACTGTGAACAATCCTCAGGGTTTTAGCTTAAGTAATCAACAAATCATTTAATAATTCATGAATTAGTTTGCATTTGTTGAGGCACCGCCCCTTTTGAAAAGGGACATGTTTGAAATTGATAGAGTCATCGTCAGTCTCAAAATCTGTAAAATATGTGAACTTTTCATTTGAAGTGACCATAAAACCACACATATCAACCCCGGAAACTGACGATTTCAGGATTAGCTTTTATTTTATTTTATTTTTTTAACTAGGGGTGCACAATATTGGATTTTTGGCTGATATCCGATGTGCCAATATGTTTAAACTTATTTGGCCGATACCAATACCAATATTTTTTTCTCTAGACCTACTTACAGAGACTGCATATCTTTCTCTGCTGTGGAATTAAAATACTACATTATTCTGCATGGGCTTTGTCAATCTGGCCTTCCACCAAATGCAGACGCCAAAAAGGGGGCTGAAAAGGACGTAACACTTCAACTTGGATTATGTTTGATGTCAAATGTATTCATGACATTTACTCTAACACAATGACAACACACGAACAGTGCAAATTTGTACCTTTTATATCGTTGAGTTAGTTTGATGGAATGGCCCATGTCCGATATTTAACTTTATCGCTAATGTCGCCCGATACCGATACCATGCCGATAATATTGTGCATCCCTATTTTTTACACAATTGGAAATTACACAAAAAAAATCAAATTGTGCATAATGATGTCTCTGTCAAACAATGTCTATGAATTGACTTAATTTGTAAAATGTATGATTAAAATGGAAAAAAAAAGTTTAGCTGAAGTAAAATGTAACCTGAGGCACAATATTGTGATACAGACTGAGTTTCATTCCAATATAATTA
>JBBPBX010072987.1:0-17935 GCA_038048925.1 Garcialebias charrua | reverse complement strand
TTTTACAGTATTTTTAATGTTTTGCTTTGTCTGCCATCTTGGATTTTTGATTTGGATTCCGTACATGATAGAGGATTCCCTTAGCTACAACCTCACCAAATTTCAGCTCTCTATGAATAAAGATGGCTGAGTTAAAGCCATTTGAATGTAGCGTTGGCGGCCATCTTGAATTTTTACAGTTTTTTAATGTTTTACTTTGTCGGCCATCTTGGATTTTTGATTTGGATTCCGTACATGATAGATAATGTCCTCAGCTACTACCTCACCAAATTTCGACTCTCTATGTATAATGATGGCTGAGTTAAAGCCATTTGAAAGTAGCGTTGGCGGCCATCTTGGATTTTTGATTTTGATATAGCATTTGATAGGAAACATTCTCAGCTATCACTACACCAAGTTTCAGCTCAATATCACTAAAATTGACCATTTTATAGTATTTTTACTTTTTTGCATTGTCGGCCATCTTGGATTTTTTTTTGGATTCTATACATGATAGATAATGTCCTCAGCTACAACCTCACCAAATTTCAGCTCTCTATGTATAAAGATGGTCGAGTTATAACCATTTGAAAGTAGCGTTGGCAGCCATCAGCTGAAATTGGTCAAAAACAGCTGAATATTATCTAAAATAGCAGAAATAAGCTTAAATTAGCAGCAGGAATTAGTAAGAGCTTAATTGGGAATAATCTGAAACATCTTAAACAATCTGAAATCTGAAATAATCTGAAATAAGCAAAAAAAGTTGAAATTATCTAAAAAAAGCTTAAGATATCATAAACAGCTGAATACTATCTAAAATAGCAGAAATAAGCTTAAATTATCTGAAGTAATTAGAAATAGCATAATTGTGAATAATCTGAAATATCTGAAACAATCTGAAATCTGAAAAAATCTGAACTAAGCAGAAATAAGCAAAATAAAGTTGAAATTATCTGAAAAAAGCTAAAGATAGCAAAAACAGCTGAATATTATCTGAAATAGCAGAAATAAGCTTAACTGTGTTAGAAATTAGTAGAGAGAGTGTAGTTTTGCAGAATTAGGATGGAAAAAGTTGAAATGAGTTCAAATAATGTGGAATTTGTTGAAACAAGCCTAAATTAGCATAAAAACAGCTTAATAGTAGCTAAAATAGCAGAAGAAGCTGAAACTAGCAGAAATAAGCACAAAGCAGCATAATCTGAATAATCTAAAATATCTGAAACTATCTGAAATCTGAAAAAATCTGAACTAAGCAGAAATAAGCAAAATAAAGTTGAAATTATCTGAAAAAAGCTTAAGATAGCAAAAACAGCTGAATATTATCTGAAATAGCAGAAAGAAGCTTAAATGTCTTAGAACTTAGTAGAGAGAGTACATTTTTGCAGAATTTGGCTGGAAAAAGTTGAAATGAGTTCAAATAATGTGGAATGTGTTGAAACAAGCCTAAATTAGCATAAAAACAGCTTAATAGTAGCTAAAATAGCAGAAGAAGCTGAAACTAGCAGAAATAAACACAAAGCAGAAGAATATGAAGTATCTGAAACAATCTGAAATTGAAAAAAATCTGAAATAAGTAGAAATAAGCAAAATAAAGTTGAAAATATATGAATAAAGCTGAAATTGGCCAAAAACAGCTGAACAACAGCTAAAACAAGCAGAAACAATCTTAAATTACCAGAAGGAAGTTGGTAGAGCATGGTTTTGCTGAATTAGGCTGAAAAAAGTTGGATTGATTAAAAAAAATTGTTGAAATAGCTGAAAAAGCTGAAATTATCATAAAACAGCTAAATAGTAGCTAAAATAGCTAAAATATCTTAATCTTTCAAAAATTATCTGAAAGGAGCATAATGATCTGAAATTAGCAGAAATAAGTCAGTAGAAGTACAAAAATGTTGAAGTAAGCTGCATAAAGCTGAAAAGAGTGCAAAGCAGTTGAAAAAACAGCTGAAATTAGCTGAAAGTAGCTGAAATATTTTTTAAAAAATGTACAAGGTAGCTGAAGGAAGCTAAGCTGGTCCAAAATGTGAAAGGAGTAGTGAAATATTCTAAAGAGTTCCAAAGATATCAAGGATGAAAAATTAGCTCCATTCATTTTCAATGGGGAAGAAAATGGCCGAAAAGGCTAAATAATTCAAAAAGCTAAAGTTGCACCAATACCAAAAGTCATAGCCATCATGTCCTGAATGAGCTGAACATTTTGATATATGAATTGTTGCAATAGCACAAAAACTGTAGGAGGAGTAGCGTGCCGAAAAACGTACGGAATCAGGATAGTAACCGGAAGACAATCTCTATAGTGTGAATGCCTTGTTGGCATTCACACAACTAGATTGCATTTCCTGAGAAAATGCATGTGTGAATGCCAAAATGGCCGCTTCACCCAACTTGCATGTTCAATCAAAACGGCCGCTTCACCTAATATGCTTGTTAAATCAAATTGGCTACCTCACCTACTTTAATTGTAGAACCAAAATGGCAACAATACATGCATTGACTTACTTTGCAAGGCAAGTAACTGCCATGTATATTGAACCAAAATGGCTGCCTCACCTAATTTGCATGTTCAATCAAAATGGCCGCTTCACCTAATGTATGTTAGAGATTGTCCATAGCTACAACCTCACCAAATTTCAGCTCTCTATGAATAAAGATGGCTGAGTTAAAGCCATTTGAAAGTAACATTGGCAGCCATCAGCTGAAATTGGTCAAAAACAGCTGAACAACAGCTAAAACAAGCAGAAAATATCTTAAATTACCAGAAGGAAGTTGGTAGAACATGGTTTTGCTGAATTAGGCTGAAAAAAGTTGGATTGATAAAAAGAATTTGTTGAAATAGCTGAAAAAGCTGAAATTTGCATAAACAGCTAAATAGTAGCTAAAATAGCAAAAATATCATAATCTTTCAAAAATTAGCTGAAAGGAGCAAAATAATCTGAAATTAGCATAAATAAGTCAGTAGAAGTACAACAATGTTGAAGTAAGCTGCATTAAGCTGAAAAGATTGCAAAGTTGTTGAAGAAACAGCTGAAAGTAGCTGAAAGTAGCCGAAATATATATTTTTTAAATGTACAAGGTAGCTGAAGGAAGCTGAGTTGGTCCAAAATGTGAAAGGAGTAGTGAAATATTGTAATGAGTTCCAAAGATATCAAGGATGCAAAATGAGCTCATTGAGTTCATTTGAGCTCCATTCATTTTCAATGGGAAAAAAATGGCCGAAAAGGCTGAATATTTCAAAAAGCTAAAGTTGCACCAATACCAAAAGTCATAGCCATCATGTCCTGAATGAGCTGAACATTTTGATATATGAATTGTTGAAATAGCACAAAAACTGTAGGAGGAGTAGCGTGCCAAAAAACGTACGGAATCAGGATAGTAACAGATGTAATTGTAACACTAGATTGCATTTCCTGAGAAAATGCATGTGTGAATGCCAAAATGGCCGCTTCACCTATTTTGCATGTTCAATCAAAACGGCCGCTTCACCTAATATGCTTGTTAAATCAAAATGGCTACCTCACCTACTTTAATTGTAGAACCAAAATGGCAACAATACATGCATTGACTTACTTTGCAAGGCAAGTAACTGCCTTGTATATTGAACCAAAATGGCGGCCTCACCTAATTTGCATGTTCAATCAAAATGGCTGCTTCACCTAATGTATGTTAGAGATGGTCCATAGCTACAACCTCACCAAATTTCAGCTCTCTATGAATAAAGATGGCTGAGTTAAAGCCATTTGAAAGTAACATTGGCAGCCATCAGCTGAAATTGGTCAAAAACAGCTGAACAACAGCTAAAACAAGCAGAAAATATCTTAAATTACCAGAAGGAAGTTGGTAGAACATGGTTTTGCTGAATTAGGCTGAAAAAAGTTGGATTGATTAAAAAAAATTGTTGAAATAGCTGAAAAAGCTGAAATTTGCATAAACAGCTAAATAGTAGCTAAAATAGCAAAAATATCTTAATCTTTCAAAAATTTGCTGAAAGGAGCATAATGATCATAAGTCAGTATAAGTACAACAATGTTGAAGTAAGCTGCATTAAGCTGAAAAGATCGCAAAGTCGTTGTAGAAACAGTTGAAATTAGCTGAAAGTAGCCGAAATATTTTTAAAAAATGTACAAGGTAGCTGAAGGAAGTTGAGTTGGTCCAAAATGTGAAAGGAGTAGTGAAATATTGTAATGAGTTCCAAAGATATCAAGGATGTAAAATGAGCTCATTGAGTTCATTTGAGCTCCATTCATTTTCAATGGGAAAAAAATGGCCGAAAAGGCTGAATATTTCAAAAAGCTAAAGTTGCACCAATACCAAAAGTCATAGCCATCATGTCCTGAATGAGCTGAACATTTTGATATATGAATTGTTGAAATAGCACAAAAACTGTAGGAGGAGTAGCGTGCCAAAAAACGTACGGAATCAGGATAGTAACAGATGTAATTGTAACACTAGATTGCATTTCCTGAGAAAATGCATGTGTGAATGCCAAAATGGCCGCTTCACCCAACTTGCATGTTCAATCAAAATGGCCGCTTCACCTAATGTATGTTAGAGATTGTCCATAGCTACAACCTCACCAAATTTCAGCTCTCTATGAATAAAGATGGCTGAGTTAAAGCCATTTGAAAGTAACATTGGCAGCTATCAGCTGAAATTGGTCAAAAACAGCTGAACAACAGCTAAAACAAGCAGAAAATATCTTAAATTACCAGAAGGAAGTTGGTAGAACATGGTTTTGCTGAATTAGGCTGAAAAAAGTTGGATTGATAAAAAAAATTGTTGAAATAGCTGAAAAAGCTGTAATTTGCATAAACAGCTAAATAGTAGCTAAAATCGCAAAAATAGCTTAATCTTTTAAAAATTAGCTGAAAGGAGCATAATGATCTGAAATTAGCATGAATAAGTCAGTAGAAGTACAACAATGTTGAAGTAAGCTGCATTAAGCTGAAAAGATTGCAAAGTCATTGAAGAAACAGCTGAAAGTAGCTGAAAGTAGCCGAAATATTTTTTTTAAATGTACAAGGTAGCTGAAGGAAGCTGAGTTGGTCCAAAATGTGAAAGGAGTAGTGAAATATTGTAATGAGTTCCAAAGATATCAAGGATGCAAAATGAGCTCATTGAGTTCATTTGAGCTCCATTCATTTTCAATGGGAAAAAAATGGCCGAAAAGGCTGAATATTTCAAAAAGCTAAAGTTGCACCAATACCAAAAGTCATAGCCATCATGTCCTAAATGAGCTGAACATTTTGATATATGAATTGTTGAAATAGCACAAAAACTGTAGGAGGAGTAGCGTGCCAAAAAACGTACGGAATCAGGATAGTAACAGATGTAATTGTAACACTAGATTGCATTTCCTGAGAAAATGCATGTGTGAATGCCAAAATGGCCGCTTCACACAACTTGCATGTTCGATCAAAATGGCCGCTTTACCTAATGTGCTTATTAAATCAAAATGGTTACATTGCCTACTTAAATTGTAGAACCAAAATGGTAACAATACATGCATTGACTTACTTCGCAAGGCAATTAACTGCCTTGTATATTGAACCAAAATGGCCACTTCACCTAATTTGCATATTCAATCAAAATGGCCGTTTCACCTAATGCATGATAAAGAATGTCCATAGCTACAACCTCACCAAATTTCGGCTCTCTATGAATAAATATGGCTGATTTAAAGCCATTTGAAAGTAGCGTTGGTGGTCATCTTGGATTTTACAGTATTTTTAATGTTTTGCTTTGTCGGCCATCTTGGATTTTTGATTTGGATTCCGTACATGATAGAGGATTCCCTCAGCTACAACCTCACCAAATTTCAGCTCTCTATGAATAAAGATGGCTGAGTTAAAGCCATTTGAATGTAGCGTTGGCGGCCATCTTGGATTTTTACAGTTTTTTAATGTTTTACTTTGTCGGCCATCTTGGATTTTTGATTTGGATTCCGTACATGATAGATAATGTCCTCAGCTACAACCTCACCAAATTTCGGCTCTCTGTGTATAATGATGGCTGAGTTAAAGCCATTTGAAAGTAGCGTTGGCGGCCATCTTGGATTTTTGATTTTGATATGGCATTTGATAGGAAACATTCTCAGCTATCACTACACCAAGTTTCAGCTCAATATCACAAAAATTGACAATTTTATGGTATTTTTACTTTTTTGCATTGTCGGCCATCTTGGATTTTTTTTTTGGATTCCATACATGATAGATAATGTCCTCAGCTACAACCTCACCAAATTTCAGCTCTCTATGTATAAAGATGGTCGAGTTATAACCATTTGAAAGTAGCGTTGGCGGCCATCAGCTGAAATTGGTCAAAAACAGCTGAATATTATCTAAAATAGCAGAAATAAGCTTAAATTAGCAGCAGGATTTAGTAAGAGCTTAATTGGTAATAATCTGAAACATCTTAAACAATCTGAAATCTGAAATAATCTGAAATAAGCAAAAAAAGTGGAAATTATCTGAAAAAAGCTTAAGATAGCATAAACAGCTGAATATTATCTAAAGTAGCAGAAATAAGCATCAATTATCTGAAGTAATTAGAAATAGCATAATTGTGAATAATCTGAAATATCTGAAACCATCTGAAATCTGAAAAAATCTGAAATAAGCAAAAATAAGCAAAAGAAAGTTGAAATTATCTGAAAAAAGCTTAAGATAACTAAAAAAGCTGAATATTATCCGAAATAGCAGAAAGAAGCTTAAATGTCTTAGAAATTAGTAGAGAGAGTACAGTTTTGCAGAATTAGGCTGGAAAAAGTTGAAATGAGTTCAAATATTGTGGAATTTGTTGAAACAAGCCTAAATTAGCATAAAACAGCTTAATAGTAGCTAAAATAGCAGAAGAAGCTGAAACTAGCAGAAATAAGCACAAAGCAGCATAATCTGAATAATCTAAAATATCTGAAACAATCTGAAATCTGAAAAAATCTGAACTAAGCAGAAATAAGTAAAATAAAGTTGAAATTATCTGAAAAAAGCTTAAGATAGCAAAAACAGCTGAATATTATCTGAAATAGCAGAAAGAAGCTTAAATGTCTTAGAAATTAGTAGAGAGAGTACATTTTTGCAGAATTAGGCTGGAAAAAGTTGAAATGAGTTCAAATAATGTGGAATTTGTTGAAACAAGCCTAAATTAGCATAAAAACAGCTTAATAGTAGCTAAAATAGCAGAAGAAGCTGAAACTAGCAGAAATAAGCACAAAGCAGCATAATATGAAGTATCTGAAACAATCTGAAATTGAAAAAAATCTGAAATAAGTAGAAATAAGCAAAATAAAGTTGAAAATATCTGAATAAAGCTGAAATTGGCCAAAAACAGCTGAACAACAGCTAAAACAAGCAGAAACAATCTTAAATTACCAGAAGGAAGTTGGTAGAGCATGGTTTTGCTGAATTAGGCTGAAAAAAGTTGGATTGATTAAAAAAAATTGTTGAAATAGCTGAAAAAGCTGAAATTATCATAAAACAGCTAAATAGTAGCTAAAATAGCTGAAATATCTTAATCTTTGAAAAATTAGCTTAAAGGAGCATGATGATCTGAAATTAGCAGAAATAAGTCAGTAGAAGTACAAAAATGTTGAAGTAAGCTGCATAAAGCTGAAAAGAGCACAAAGCAATTGAAGAAACAGCTGAAATTAGCTGAAAGTAGCTGAAATATTTTTAAAAAAATGTACAAGGTAGTTGAAGGAAGCTGAGCTGGTCCAAAATGTGAAAGGAGTAGTGAAATATTGTATAGAGTTCCAAAGATATCAAGGATGTAAAATGAGCTCCATTCATTTTCAATGGGAAAAAAATGGCCGAAAAGGCTGAATATTTCAAAAAGCTAAAGTTGCACCAATACCAAAAGTCATAGCACCCATGTCCTAAATGAGCTGAACATTTTGATATATGAATTGTTGCAATAGCACAAAAACTGTAGGAGGAGTAGCGTGCCAAAAAACGTACGGAATCAGGATAGTAACTGGAATAATAATAACTAGATTGCATTTCCTGAGAAAATGCATGTGTGAATGCCAAAATGGCCGCTTCACACAACTTGCATGTTAAATCAAAATGGCCGCTTCACCTAATATGCTTGTTAAATCAAAATGGCTACCTCACCTACTTTAATTGTAGAACCAAAATGGCAACAATACATGCATTGACTTACTTTGCAAGGCAAGTAACTGCCTTGTATATTGAACCAAAATGGCGGCCTCACCTAATTTGCATGTTCAATCAAAATGGCTGCTTCACCTAATGTATGTTAGAGATGGTCCATAGCTACAACCTCACCAAATTTCAGCTCTCTATGAATAAAGATGGCTGAGTTAAAGCCATTTGAAAGTAACATTGGCAGCCATCAGCTGAAATTGGTCAAAAACAGCTGAACAACAGCTAAAACAAGCAGAATATATCTTAAATTACCAGAAGGAAGTTGGTAGAACATGGTTTTGCTGAATTAGGCTGAAAAAAGTTGGATTGATTAAAATAATTTGTTGAAATAGCTGAAAAAGCTGAAATTTGCATAAACAGCTAAATAGTAGCTAAAATAGCAAAAATATCTTATTAATCTTTCAAAAATTTGCTGAAAGGAGCATAATGATCATAAGTCAGTATAAGTACAACAATGTTGAAGTAAGCTGCATTAAGCTGAAAAGATCGCAAAGTCGTTGTAGAAACAGTTGAAATTAGCTGAAAGTAGCCGAAATATTTTTAAAAAATGTACAAGGTAGCTGAAGGAAGTTGAGTTGGTCCAAAATGTGAAAGGAGTAGTGAAATATTGTAATGAGTTCCAAAGATATCAAGGATGTAAAATGAGCTCATTGAGTTCATTTGAGCTCCATTCATTTTCAATGGGAAAAAAATGGCCGAAAAGGCTGAATATTTCAAAAAGCTAAAGTTGCACCAATACCAAAAGTCATAGCCATCATGTCCTGAATGAGCTGAACATTTTGATATATGAATTGTTGAAATAGCACAAAAACTGTAGGAGGAGTAGCGTGCCAAAAAACGTACGGAATCAGGATAGTAACAGATGTAATTGTAACACTAGATTGCATTTCCTGAGAAAATGCATGTGTGAATGCCAAAATGGCCGCTTCACCCAACTTGCATGTTCAATCAAAATGGCCGCTTTACCTAATGTGCTTATTAAATCAAAATGGCTAACTTGTCTACTTAAATTGTAGAACCAAAATGGTAACAATACATGCATTGACTTACTTCGCAAGGCAATTAACTACCTTGTATATTGAACCAAAATGGCCACTTCACCTAATTTGCATATTCAATCAAAATGGCCGTTTCACCTAATGCATGATAAAGAATGTCCATAGCTACAACCTCACCAAATTTCGGCTCTCTATGAATAAATATGGCTGATTTAAAGCCATTTGAAAGTAGCGTTTGTGGCCATCTTGGATTTTACAGTATTTTTAACGTTTTGCTTTGTCGGCCATCTTGGATTTTTGATTTGGATTCCGTACATGATAGAGGATTCCCTCAGCTACAACCTCACCAAATTTCGGCTCTCTATGTATAATGATGGCTGAGTTAAAGCCATTTGAAAGTAGCGTTGGTGGCCATCTTGGATTTTACAGTATTTTTAATGTTTTGCTTTGTCGGCCATCTTGGATTTTTGATTTGGATTCCGTACATGATAGAGGATTCCCTCAGCTACAACCTCACCAAATTTCAGCTCTCTATGAATAAAGATGGCTGAGTTAAAGCCATTTGAATGTAGCGTTGGCGGCCATCTTGAATTTTTACAGTTTTTTAATGTTTTACTTTGTCGGCCATCTTGGATTTTTGATTTGGATTCCGTACATGATAGATAATGTCCTCAGCTACAACCTCACCAAATTTCGGCTCTCTATGTATAATGATGGCTGAGTTAAAGCCATTTGAAAGTAGCGTTGGCGGCCATCTTGGATTTTTGATTTTGATATAGCATTTGATAGGAAACATTCTCAGCTATCACTACACCAAGTTTCAGCTCAATATCACTAAAATTGACCATTTTATGGTATTTTTACTTTTTTGCATTGTCGGCCATCTTGGATTTTTTATTTGGATTCAATACATGATAGATAATGTCCTCAGCTACAACCTCACCAAATTTCAGCTCTCTATGTATAAAGATGGTCGAGTTATAACCATTTGAAAGTAGCGTTGGCGGCCATCAGCTGAAATTGGTCAAAAACAGCTGAATATTATCTAATATAGCAGAAATAAGCTTAAATTAGCAGCAGGATTTAGTAAGAGATTAATTGGGAATAATCTGAAACATCTTAAACAATCTGAAATCTGAAATAATCTGAAATAAGCAAAAAAAGTGGAAATTATCTGAAAAGAGCTAAAGATAGCATAAACAGCTGAATATTATCTAAAATAGCAGAAATAAGCTTAAATTATCTGAAGTAATTAGAAATAGCATAATTGTGAATAATCTGAAATATCTGAAACAATCTGAAATCTGAAAAAATCTGAACTAAGCAGAAATAAGCAAAATAAAATTGAAATTATCTGAAAAAAGCTTAAGATAGCAAAAACAGCTGAATATTATCTGAAATAGCAGAAAGAAGCTTAAAAGTCTTAGAAATTAGTGGAGAGAGTACAGTTTTGCAGAATTATGCTGGAAAAAGTTGAAATGAGTTCAAATAATGTGGAATTTGTTGAAACAAGCCTAAATTAGCATTAAAACAGCTTAATAGTAGCTAAAATAGCAGAAGAAGCTGAAACTAGCAGAAATAAGCACAAAGCAGCATAATCTGAATAATCTAAAATATCTGAAACAATCTGAAATCCGAAAAAATCTGAACTAAGCAGAAATAAGTAAAATGAAGTTGAAATTATCTAAAAAAAGCTTAAGATAGCAAAAACAGCTGAATATTATCTGAAATAGCAGAAAGAAGCTTAAATGTCTTAGAAATTAGTAGAGAGAGTACAGTTTTGCAGAATTAGGCTGGAAAAAGTTGAAATGAGTTCAAATAATGTGGAATATGTTGAAACGAGCCTAAATTAGCATAAAAACAGCTTAATAGTAGCTAAAATAGCAGAAGAAGCTGAAACTAGCAGAAATAAGCACAAAGCAGCATAATCTGAAATATCTGAAACAATCTGAAATAGTAAAACATCTGAAATAAGCAGAAATAAGCAAAATAAAGTTGAAATTATCTGAAAAAAGCTGAAATGGCCAAAAACAGCTGAACAACAGCTAAAACAAGCAGAAACAATCTTAAATTACCAGAAGGAAGTTGGTAGAGCATGATTTTGCTGAATTAGGCTGAAAAAAGTTGGATTGATTAAAAACATCGTTGAAATAGCTGAAAAAGCTTTAATTTGCATAAAACAGCTAAATAGTAGCTAAAATAGCTAAAATATCTTAATCTTTGAAAAATTATCTGAAAGGAGCATAATGATCTGAAATTAGCAGAAATAAGTCAGTAGAAGTACAAAAATGTTGAAGTAAGCTGCATAAAGCTGAAAAGAGCACAAAGCAGTTGAAGAAAGAGCTGAAATGAGCTGAAAGTAGCTGAATTTTTTTTAAAAATTTTGTACAAGGAAGCTGAAGGAAGCTGAGCTAGTCCAAAATGTGAAAGGAGTAGTGAAATATTGTAATGAGTTCCAAAGATATCAAGGATGTAAAATGAGCTCCATTCATTTTCAATGGGAAAAAAATGGCCGAAAAGGCTGAATATTTCAAAAAGCTAAAGTTGCACCAATACCAAAAGTCATAGCCATCATGTCCTAAATGAGCTGAACATTTTGATATATGAATTGTTGAAATAGCACAAAAACTGTAGGAGGAGTAGCGTGCCAAAAAACGTACGGAATCAGGATAGTAACCGGATACAATCTCTATAGTGTGAATGCCTTGTTGGCATTCACACAATAAATATAAACACAATCACTATAGTGTGAATGCCTATGTGGCATTCACACAACTAGATTGCATTTCCTGAGAAAATGCATGTGTGAATGCCAAAATGGCCGTTTCACCCAACTTGCATGTTCAATCAAAATGGCCGCTTTACCTAATGTGCTTATTAAATCAAAATGGCTAACTTGTCTACTTAAATTGTAGAACCAAAATGGTAACAATACATGCATTGACTTACTTCGCAAGGCAATTAACTACCTTGTATATTGAACCAAAATGGCCACTTCACCTAATTTGCATATTCAATCAAAATGGCCGTTTCACCTAATGCATGATAAAGAATGTCCATAGCTACAACCTCACCAAATTTCGGCTCTCTATGAATAAATATGGCTGATTTAAAGCCATTTGAAAGTAGCGTTTGTGGCCATCTTGGATTTTACAGTATTTTTAACGTTTTGCTTTGTCGGCCATCTTGGATTTTTGATTTGGATTCCGTACATGATAGAGGATTCCCTCAGCTACAACCTCACCAAATTTCGGCTCTCAATGTATAATGATGGCTGAGTTAAAGCCATTTGAAAGTAGCGTTGGTGGCCATCTTGGATTTTACAGTATTTTTAATGTTTTGCTTTGTCGGCCATCTTGGATTTTTGATTTGGATTCCGTACATGATAGTGGATTCCCTCAGCTACAACCTCACCAAATTTCAGCTCTCTATGAATAAAGATGGCTGAGTTAAAGCCATTTGAATGTAGCGTTGGCGGCCATCTTGGATTTTTACAGTTTTTTAATGTTTTACTTTGTCGGCCATCTTGGATTTTTGATTTGGATTCCGTACATGATAGATAATGTCCTCAGCTACAACCTCACCAAATTTCGGCTCTCTATGTATAATGATGGCTGAGTTAAAGCCATTTGAAAGTAGCGTTGGCGGCCATCTTGGATTTTTGATTTTGATATAGCATTTGATAGGAAACATTCTCAGCTATCACTACACCAAGTTTCAGCTCAATATCACTAAAATTGACCATTTTATGGTATTTTTACTTTTTTGCATTGTCGGCCATCTTGGATTTTTTATTTGGATTCAATACATGATAGATAATGTCCTCAGCTACAACCTCACCAAATTTCAGCTCTCTATGTATAAAGATGGTCGAGTTATAACCATTTGAAAGTAGCGTTGGCGGCCATCAGCTGAAATTGGTCAAAAACAGCTGAATATTATCTAATATAGCAGAAATAAGCTTAAATTAGCAGCAGGATTTAGTAAGAGATTAATTGGGAATAATCTGAAACATCTTAAACAATCTGAAATCTGAAATAATCTGAAATAAGCAAAAAAAGTGGAAATTATCTGAAAAGAGCTAAAGATAGCATAAACAGCTGAATATTATCTAAAATAGCAGAAATAAGCTTAAATTATCTGAAGTAATTAGAAATAGCATAATTGTGAATAATCTGAAATATCTGAAACAATCTGAAATCTGAAAAAATCTGAACTAAGCAGAAATAAGCAAAATAAAATTGAAATTATCTGAAAAAAGCTTAAGATAGCAAAAACAGCTGAATATTATCTGAAATAGCAGAAAGAAGCTTAAAAGTCTTAGAAATTAGTGGAGAGAGTACAGTTTTGCAGAATTATGCTGGAAAAAGTTGAAATGAGTTCAAATAATGTGGAATTTGTTGAAACAAGCCTAAATTAGCATTAAAACAGCTTAATAGTAGCTAAAATAGCAGAAGAAGCTGAAACTAGCAGAAATAAGCACAAAGCAGCATAATCTGAATAATCTAAAATATCTGAAACAATCTGAAATCCGAAAAAATCTGAACTAAGCAGAAATAAGTAAAATGAAGTTGAAATTATCTAAAAAAAGCTTAAGATAGCAAAAACAGCTGAATATTATCTGAAATAGCAGAAAGAAGCTTAAATGTCTTAGAAATTAGTAGAGAGAGTACAGTTTTGCAGAATTAGGCTGGAAAAAGTTGAAATGAGTTCAAATAATGTGGAATATGTTGAAACGAGCCTAAATTAGCATAAAAACAGCTTAATAGTAGCTAAAATAGCAGAAGAAGCTGAAACTAGCAGAAATAAGCACAAAGCAGCATAATCTGAAATATCTGAAACAATCTGAAATAGTAAAACATCTGAAATAAGCAGAAATAAGCAAAATAAAGTTGAAATTATCTGAAAAAAGCTGAAATGGCCAAAAACAGCTGAACAACAGCTAAAACAAGCAGAAACAATCTTAAATTACCAGAAGGAAGTTGGTAGAGCATGATTTTGCTGAATTAGGCTGAAAAAAGTTGGATTGATTAAAAACATCGTTGAAATAGCTGAAAAAGCTTTAATTTGCATAAAACAGCTAAATAGTAGCTAAAATAGCTAAAATATCTTAATCTTTGAAAAATTATCTGAAAGGAGCATAATGATCTGAAATTAGCAGAAATAAGTCAGTAGAAGTACAAAAATGTTGAAGTAAGCTGCATAAAGCTGAAAAGAGCACAAAGCAGTTGAAGAAAGAGCTGAAATGAGCTGAAAGTAGCTGAATTTTTTTTAAAAATTTTGTACAAGGAAGCTGAAGGAAGCTGAGCTAGTCCAAAATGTGAAAGGAGTAGTGAAATATTGTAATGAGTTCCAAAGATATCAAGGATGTAAAATGAGCTCCATTCATTTTCAATGGGAAAAAAATGGCCGAAAAGGCTGAATATTTCAAAAAGCTAAAGTTGCACCAATACCAAAAGTCATAGCCATCATGTCCTAAATGAGCTGAACATTTTGATATATGAATTGTTGAAATAGCACAAAAACTGTAGGAGGAGTAGCGTGCCAAAAAACGTACGGAATCAGGATAGTAACCGGATACAATCTCTATAGTGTGAATGCCTTGTTGGCATTCACACAATAATAAATATAAACACAATCACTATAGTGTGAATGCCTATGTGGCATTCACACAACTAGATTGCATTTCCTGAGAAAATGCATGTGTGAATGCCAAAATGGCCGCTTCACCCAACTTGCATGTTCAATCAAAATGGCCGCTTTACCTAATGTGCTTATTAAATCAAACTGGCTACCTTGTCTACTTTAATTGTAGAACCAAAATGGCAACAATACATGCATTGACTTACTTTGCAAGGCAAGTAACTGCCTTGTATATTGAACCAAAATGGCGGCCTCACCTAATTTGCATGTTCAATCAAAATGGCCGCTTCACCTAATGTGCTTGTTAAATCTAAATGGCTACCTCACCTACTTTAATTGTAGAACTAAAATGGCAACAATACATGCATTGTCTTGTTTCGCAAGGTAATTAACTGCCTTGTATATTGAACCAAAATGGCCGTTTCACCTAATGCATAAAAATGCCATGCCCCCAAAATATGTAATCGTTCACCAGTCCTGATTAGTCTGCCAAATTTGGTGAGTTTTGGGATATGACAAAGCCCCCAAAAGGCCATTTCATTTTAACTCCATTCATTTTCAATGGGATAAAAAATTCCTAAAAGGTCGCCTTTCCATTTATCTTACAACGTTGGTGCCTGAGGGTTTTCTGTGCATCTTGGTGAATCAGGGAAAATTATCTGAAAAAGCTAAAATGAGCAAAAATGCTGAATATTATCTAAAATAGCAGAAAGAAGCTTAAATTAGCTGAAGTAATTAGAAATAGCATAACTTTGAATAATCTGAAATATCTGAAACAATCTGAAATCTGAAAAAAACTTGAAATGAGTAATGAGCATAACTTGTAAATAATCTGAAAAACTGCTTAAGATAGCAAAAACATCTGAATATTATCTAAAATAGCAGAAAGAAGCTTATAATAGCTGAATGAATTAGAAAGAGCATAACTGTGAATAATCTGAAATATCTGAAACAATTTGAAATTAGTAAATAATAAGTAGAAAATGTAGAAATTATCTGAAAAACAGCTTAAGATACAAAGTAGCAAAAAGAGCTGAATATGATCCAGAACAGCAGGAAGGAACTTAAATTAGCAGAAAGAAGTGGGCAGAGCACATTTTTGCTGACTGAGGCTGGAACAAATTGGCTGAAAAAGCTTAAATTAGCATAAAAAACTAAATAGTAGCTAAAATAACTCTGAAAAACTGCTTAAGATAGCAAAAACATCTGAATATTATCTAAAATAGCAGAAAGAAGCTTAGAATAGCTGAATGAATTAGAAAGAGCATAACTGTGAATAATCTGAAATATCTGAAACAATTTGAAATTAGTAATAATAAGTAGAAAATGTAGAAATTATCTGAAAAACAGCTTAAGATACAAAGTAGCAAAAAGAGCTGAATATGATCCAGAACAGCAGGAAGGAACTTAAATTAGCAGAAAGAAGTGGGCAGAGCACAATTTTGCTGACTGAGGCTGGAACAAATTGGCTGAAAAAGCTTAAATTAGCATAAAAAACTAAATAGTAGCTAAAATAACTGAATTTAGTAGAAATAATCTCAAAGGAGCAAAAGAAGATGGAATTAGCAGAAATAATTTACAGGAAGCACAAACATGTTGAACGTAGCTGAATAAAGTGAAAAGGAACACAAAACTGTCTAAATACCAGCTGAAATTAACTGATTAAAAAAAAAGTTATATGACAGTACTATGTCTTTGGGTTTGCTCTCAGATACTATACCAATTGTCAGCTTAATAGCTATAAAAACACCTTAGTTCTAGTATTTTATTCCTCTTTAGCTAGCAGAACGTTCTGAGCTATAACCTCACCAAATTTCAGAACTTTATGTGTAAAAATGGCTGAGTTAAACCTATTCAAAAGTAGTGCTGGCAGCCATGTTGGATTTGTGATTTTACTGCAGCATTTGATGGAAAACGTTGTCAGCTGTCATCACAACTTTCAGACTTTCAGCTTAATATGACAAAATTTGACTGATTTATTGTATCCACCCCGACCTTTTTTTTTTTACTAAGGCAGTCATCTAGAAATTTTATTTTCAGTCAGTCTAGATTTGAAGGGTGTAAAATGAGCTCATTTCATTTTATCTAAGAACAAAATGTCAGAAAAGGCTAAATATTTCAAAAGCTGAACTTGCCCCAATACCAAAAGTCCTATGAGGATTCTCATAGCATTTCATTTATTTAAAATGTGTCAACCAAACAAAGCATAAAATACAAAAGGAAAAGACAGAAAACATTTAAAATGGAATAGCTTTTTACAGTATTACAATCAAATAAAACAAACCTAATTTTACAAAACTCCAAAATAATATTTACACAAGCAAAATAATACAACTGTCTGTGGCTCAGCTTTATATGTTGAGATCGTGAGGTCCTACAAAATCTGTGTATGGTTTGTTCTTTCATGGATTCTACATGGGTGTTCATCTTAACAACAAGCTGGACTGGACTGACCACACAGCTGCCCTCTACAAGAAAGGACTGAGCAGGCTGCATCTACTGAGGAGACTCAGGTCCTTCGGTGTGCAGGGGCTCTTCTCAGGACCTTCTTTGATGCTGTGGTGGCATCAGCCATCTTCTATGGAGTGGTCTGTTGGGGGAGCAGCATCTCCACTGCCGACAGGAAGAGACTGAACAAGATCCTCAGGAAATCCAGCTCTGTCCTGGGGTGTCATGTTGACCCAGTGGAGGTGGTGGCTGACAGGAGAATGAGGACCAAGCTTCAGCGCATGCTGGAGTTCCCGTCCCACCATGCACCACTCTCTGACAGCCCTGAGCAGCTCCTTTAGTGCCCAGCTGCAGCACCCTAAGTGCATGAAGGAAAGATACCGCAGGTCTTTCCTTCTGGTCGCTGTCAGACTGTACAACACCCGCTGCTCTTAGTAGTTATATTTCGTTCTATACTGTTTCTGTGTTTTTGTACTCATTTTTATTATTTGTGTATACTGTATATAGATTTTAAACATTTTTTGTACTGGTCCTGCTCTGTCCTCTATGCTGCTGTGGCAATGTAAATTTCCCCACTGTGGGATTAATAAAGGCATCTTATCTTATCCATCTTAAGAACAAAATCCATTTGGGATGATGGGATACATTTTGTGATCTGAAGAGGAGCTTTGACAATAAACTATGATTTTTATGGACCCGAGTATA
>JBBPBX010072986.1:0-17935 GCA_038048925.1 Garcialebias charrua | reverse complement strand
ACACACACACAGGTATATATACAGGTATATATATATTCTTTGCAACACTTATAGACATTTTTAAAAACACATCCACTTCAGTACCATTCTTTTGTCGGCCTCCTGCCCTGGTTGACCCTGCATGCAGCCCTGCAGTTTTTTGTGGAGGACCTGAGCTGCCTTCTTCGCCGGCTCCACCCGCTGCTCCACCTTCAGAAATGAATGAAGTGAGAAAAACGTGTCTGGTGTTCTCATTTTAGCTAGTTAAATGTTTATTTTCATAATGACAAGAAACCAACAAGATCCACATTAGGGTGTTGGAAAGAGAATCATGTTAAAGGACAATAAGTAATATTGCTCACCATAACCAGGTCTTCATGTAGGAGGTCAGTGGCATCTTGTGATCTGCAGCTGAGAACAATTTGATTGTAACAAAATCTTGTCAGAATTTGGTCCTACCATGTATCTTATAATACATACAGTAAGTATATGCTTTACATTAATTAAAAATAACGCTTCTTCCAGCTTTTCAAAAGATTTTTATTCTTTGTTTTTACATCACTTTAATCTTCTTAAATGCTTTTTAACATGTGTGTATTCATAAAAAAACTATCTAACCCTTTGTTAGCTGCATATGTTAGTTTATTGAGACTCAGAAAAATGCTTAGACATAAAATTTGTAGCAAGGTCTCTGAAAGCCAAGAAGGGCCATAATTGCTGTTCTTACAAATGAAATGTTTTCTTTCTGTCTGTTTTATTTGACCTTTATTCATGCAGGTTACAGTAGTTCCCACTGAGCCTCGAAGACTCATAAACAAGAGAAACTTGTTACATACAACTACAGGCGGATGAGAAAAAGAGAACACGGGGATGGAGGAAGCCCCCCAAATAATCAAGTCTTACACCATTTCTTGTCCGGAAAACAGTATGAAAGATGAAAAATAAAAAATACCACACAACATAAACAGCAGCATACAATGACATCATAATACATTTATGCATAGAGGTTGACAAAGCTGGTGAGTTATTTGGGTCACCAGACTGTTTTCTGTCTGCTTTCAAGTTCTGCTGTTACAATCAATGGCAAATCCAAACAGTCAGAATTTGTGGACATTCTGCTCGGTCCGTGCTCGATTAGCATTTTCCAAAATTGAATCCTTCATGCTGGCGAGTTCCTGGAAACACAAGTGGCCTACGATTACCAGAAATCCCGTCCAGCTTGCGGTTGAGCTCGGTAAGCATGTGAGTTTGAGAGCTTGAGGCATGGATTAGTCTTTCACATAAAGCTGGCAGCTTTACCATGGAAACTTTACTTTACCGAAAACTGCTGCCGATATCTTCTTAATTTGCCGATATTCAAAGTATCCGCTGATTCCAAAAAGCAGAAACTCTGATATCCAATGATGTACACATCTTCTGTCCTCCACAGACAACACAGGTAGGCACACCTTCTTCCACTCACTCCAGGGGTCAATGACATACCCAGCTGCGTGGGTCTGTTCTCCTTTTTCTTCTCCTTTTTTCAAGAAAACACATTTCCCTCACTAAACTAAAAAGTAACTTGTGCACAGTTGAGTGGTTCTTGTGTTGCACCGATTCATCATTCAGGGTTGTACCTCAACAGGTTGGGACTATTGCTGGGTTTCAGATGACGTAGCAGTGACGTCACAGAATGCAGATGCGGGGCAAGAAGTAAACGCAGCCGTTTCCTTCTGTTGCTGATTCAGCATCAACATGCCTAAATTCTGTGCCGTTTACGGTTGTTGCAACCGCTCTAATCGAGAGATAGATAAAAGTTATTTTCGTGTTCCGAAAGTAGTATGCTACAAGGGGATTAATTTAAAAAAACTTACAGAAAAAAGACGACAAACGTGGATTACAACCTACGGCTAAAAACAGGAGGTGCAGAAACTGACGAGAGTCTGCAGCGACCACTTTGTTACAGGTAAGGGTCGTATCGTTTAAATCATATTTTCAGATATTTTATTGGACAGTAACTAGAAAGACAGGTAAGATATGTTATGCCCTAGCTTGTGTAGTGGTTCAACACTTGGTTGTTCCCAGAAAAAATCCGATTAGAATGCTAATGTTGTTAGCGGTTAGCTTAGTGCTAGGAAAGGCATTTACGTGTTTTACTTTAAAGTGGTGTCTTATATTTAGGTTGTCCGAGTGCAGCAGGTGATGTACATTCCCAAGACTGGGCCCCCACTGTTAACCTGGGGTACCAAAGAAGTAACGAGTGGCCACAAACAGAAGCATCCCTCCGGCGCAGGGAAAGAGCTAAGGCCTGGAAGCTTCTCTGCACTGAGGAGGCCAACAGTCTGGAAGATGAGCTCTGTGAAGAAAGCTTACCAGCCCCTGAAAATGAACGATTCAAAGGTAAAATAATAATAAATAAAAATACTATTTATTTATTTATAGAATTTCTGAACGTAATTTTTAATAATTAAATATTTGCAGATGCAGAATGCCAGACGGATCTAAGCATGGTTGACCTCACAAAGCTGGAGGATGCAGTGAAAGGCTACACAACTGAGATCTGCGACCTTAAGGAAAAAGTCTCAGTGACTAAATTTACTCCTGAAACCTTCCAGAACAACGATAAAACAAAGTTTTATACGGGACTGCCCAACTTTTTAGTTTTGATGCAAATTTTTCAGCTCTGTGAACCTTATACATCAGCATGTCATCACTGTCAGCACTCTCCAAATTTGAGCAATTTATTATGATACTTATGCATCTCAGATTACATCTGCAGCTTCAAGACCTTGCCTATAGATTTAATGTGTCAAAAGCCACTGTGTCTCGAATTTGTTTTAGAACGATTCATGTTCTCCATGAAAGATTACAATTCTTAATAGTGGCCTGAGCGACAAGTAATTCAATCAACTATATTTATATAAATATTTTAAGTTTAAATGATTATACATGTATTTATCATTTAAAGTAAATCAAAAGTAAATTAAATCACTAATACTGTTACAGACCATATTTGTACATGTTAATTGTTCATGAAGACAAAAAAAAAATTTACCCAATAAGGTTGAATATTTTTAATTTATTCAATGAACTCCATAACCAATCTTTGTGAATATTGGTCAGTTAAAATGACATGAGTTTTGCTATTGAAATAAAAACATTTTTCTGAAGTAGACTCATTTTGCAACATTTGTGACATATGACATTTGTATGTGCTGTTATTTAACATATTAGAACACCTTTGAAATTCACAAGCTAATCTCATATTGATTTAAATATATCATTTGATTTAACATACTTAACTTTTCAATTAAGATTATTGTAAATAAAAAACAGCTGTCATGACATGTAACAACATCACATGACCCTTCTGCAGAGTGCTTGCTACAGGTGTAGCTGAAACATGTTATGGTAGTGACAAATGTTTTTGGGGAAAAAAAGAGCAACTGTTTAAATTTGTATAAACTTTTCAAACTCCTTTCATCAACTACTCCAAATAACATTCTTGATTCTTAGATTGGTTAGTCACGTGTGGATTTCTGTCCCAGGATTTCAGGTAGGATGCAATGTGTAAAATAGTGCTGAATTTTGGGAACTGCTGTTTCCCACAGCTGGTCATCTGGCAGAATTCTTTCCACATAAATATCATTTTCACTCCATACTACAAAATCACAATATTGTACATCCACAATGTGAATCTGATCCTGGAGCTGATGGTAATAAGGATGGTTCCTATCCAGTTGTACAGAATCTCCAACCTTGACGAGACGACGAGACAAAAACCAGGCTGTCCAGCACACATCCTCAGACTGACTTCATGCTGTTTGCTCTGTGGGCACTGAAGGACAAGACAATGAAACTTAGACATAAAAAATAAATACGGTAGTCTCCAAAACATTTCAATATGATACGTTTTTAAAGATTGTGTTTCACTCATTTCACTATCCAACACCAATGTTAGAAAATGAGACTATATTTATGTCTCTGTCAACCAGGTGTGTTCCACAGGTAAGAATGTATTAATCTGGACTAAGTTTTAAAAGGTGATGGAAAGGTCACACATTTTTTAACTGGAAACAAGGCAACATCCCACAAACTGCAAGACCATCCCCAAAACTACGGCTACATGCTGTGAAATATGCAAACAACAAAGATTTGAGTAAAAAATTATAGTTGTAACATTCATACTGTGAGGTGCGCAAAGTCTGCAGTGCAGTACCCTAATGCATGCTCAATAATCCAGGTAGAAAAATCTAAAAAAGCTAAGTCTGCAGTGCAGTAGTCCAAACCTTTTGAGAAATAAATTTTACCTTGATTTCACACACCCTGGCTCCATGACAGTCACATGAAACGACTCCATCTGGTGAGGCTCCCATGTATGGCCACCTTGAGTTTAACCAGCTAGTATCTGAAGTTACAAAGAAGATACGATCACCTTGATGATACTGTATTATCAAAACAAAAAAAATCATAATATTTTCAGTACATTAACTTACCTTTTTAATGGAGTTACTGTAGATCTCTGACCTACAGTGTAGAAATGCATATGACTCAACGTTAACACATACAACTCCAGCACGAATTTGGCTTTACAGAAGCTAAATATATTATTTTTAAGTAGATCCACGCACATAGAAATAACAGGGGGCTAACTAAACTTGTTGTTAGCATTAGCGATAGCGTAGTTAGCATAGGCTAATTACTAAATAAATAATACATCTCACTACTCACCCGGGCAGAAACAAGTCGACAACCATTTAAAGCTTCTTTTGATCCTAAATGGTTAACCCAAAACTCGTCCTCGCCAGTTTATTTAGGGCTTTGGCATACTTGCTGTAATCCATTCTGCTGTGTTTTGAACTGGGGAAAATCACTTCCTGCCCCGCATCTGAATTTCGCGCCACTTCCGGGTCACGTGATTGCAACCCAGCAATAGGGGAATAGTTGGTGGCTCAAAACTGTGAGAAAAGGCTAATGTTTTCCATTGCAGTTCGAATCTGAATGGATGTGACCAAGTGAGCATTTAAAAAAAAAAATGCCTATTTTCATGTGTATGGTTTGTAAAACTGAATTCTCGGCCACATAGTTTTTTTGTTGTTGCCCACATCCACCCACCCTGTGCTCGACTCAGCACACTGCGTATCCTCCTTTGCAGCTGCCTCTGCATTTAAGATTTAGTTTGATGAAGTTCACTTTAGAAATTAAAACAGGCAGATCTGGACCATTTTTGTTAGAATCATTATTTATCAATGCGTTTTCTTTGACCTCGACTCAAAGGAGGAAATTGAGAATGTCCACGGACACTTTGCGACTTCTTGGAAACTCATGCAGTCACAATTTGTGGTTGTTGGTTAGTTTTAATTTGTACTGTCATTTTGAGACTCCTGGTGTTTAATTTGTTTCCATGTGTTATCATCCCTGTCTTCAGTCGGTTTCCATCCATATTCCTTCCATACTACTTGTACTCCGTTTTCTCTCACTCATCATTCTGTCATAGCGTTTGTTCTGCTGCCTGCTTCCTCTGTGCTCCTTGTTGCTTCTTTTTTTATTTTTTGTTTTTCTGCCCTGTCAGCCTTTTTACTTTGTCATTCAAATGCTTATTTTTGTGAAAGCCTTGTGCTATCCTTTGGTCCATCCCAAACCAAATCCTGACACTTGCGATTGTTGCTTACCAATGTAAGAGATAAACACTTAACTGTGTCATCAATATGTAAGGGATATAATACTTGTCAGTTTGCTGACCAGTACAATATTCCTAAAGAAGTTGGAGCAGATTTGATCTGACCCAAATTCATTCGCGAGTTCTCCCTTTTTCAGGATTAAATTATTTAACTGTGACTAGACAAAATGTAATTTCACGAGAGACGTCAACTTATGTTGATCCACCAAAGATGAACCTTTTATTGAGACAATCATAAAAGTACATTACACATTTGTATCGAGATTAGCTCTGATTTAATAACTATTGTAGACAAGAATTCAAATTGAAAACAAACAGACAAGTTATGTTTAACTCCCTGTTGGCACATTTACTTAAAAGTTTAATGGTTTAAGAAAATAAGAATAAGGAGGAAGCATTTGAATGAAAGCTAAGTTTAACAGAAGTTAATTATTTTGAAATGTGACAAGGTGACACTTTTCTCAACCAAGTCCGGCTGGACTCCTCGCACGTCAGCATACAATCAACAACTCTTTACCTGGTGACGATATGTCTCTGGAGATAAGAGCTGAGAAGTTGTGGACCTTAACGGACTGTGTTGTCCAGTAGACGTCCAGTTGAAACTTCTCACGCGTGTATGGCTGATTCAACGATACGAGCAAGAGCGCCTTTCCCGGCAGGAACAAAGCCAACGTTCTGGCTGGTTTCAAAATAAAACTTTCAGAAAAACAAATTCTTTCAAACAGAAATGAGTGAGTTACAGTGATGCTCTGCTGTAACTCTGGCGGAGAAACGTAGGTCTAATTGACAAAATGACCACAACGTCTCACCAGTTTCCAGAGGAGAACCGAGTTGTTCAGATCAGTTCTCTCTTTCACACTCCCGAGTTTACAGGAAGTGTCCCTTTAAGAAGGGGGTGTGACTTAGTCAAATACTTCCTGCTCATTGGTTGTCTACCACTAGAGAGGGAGTGACTTTTCAGTTCCCATAGTGGAAGATCTCTGAAGGACACTTACATATTGTTTAGGCCCATGGCCAGATGGAAGCAGAGAGGGAAGTTAACAAGTTACCCTGACTTGTACCTTAGATTCAAAGCATCCTGTACTGCAGAATTACAGCATGAGAGTGACCCTCATGTTAATACCAGATGATCATTAAATGACAAAAATATACTGTTGATCAATTCTGAATTAACACAAATTAAAAGGAAGTCTTTCTGATTGATTTGTGTTTCTTAATTCAAAACAATTGTAACAAAATAATGTCCACTTGTCTCCTTCAGGGCTCAAGAAAAGTGTAACACTCAGAGTTTCAGAGAGATGTGAAGAGGTTTAAATCCAGTAACGGACATGAGAGTGCTTTATTACTACAGTCCCCCTTTTTGGAAGTCATCGCTTGTCCTTGGAGATGAGTTCCAACACGAAAGGATACCACCGAATGTCTCTGACCTCTATGTAATCCAGCAAGTGGAATAAAAAAATATAAAAAAATTATACTCCCATAATGTTTTTGGAAATTCCATACTGTTCGTAGGTAATCCCATTGCGGTAAGCTTTCAATCCTTTGGAAAACATGGTCTGTTAACCCTTGGAAAACTGAGTCTGTGATCCCTTGGAAACAAAGTCTTATAATCCACAGCGGTAATTCCACAACGATTGGGGTTATTGATTTCATCAGCAACAATGGATTTTTAATCAGCATGTAGAGGGGATCCCTCGATTGACGCAGAGGAGGTGACCATTGGATGAAGGTTGAAGACCAACGTTGGAGTAGCAGGTCCCCACATCGAAGGTTGCGGGCTGGATGGCTTCCAGTCGGTGCCACTTCATGCGAGTATGTGGTTTTAGGTGGGCTTATGACTGGGATTTTACATTAGGCCCTACCTATATGCACCTGGTATGTAAGCTATCATGGTTTAGATCAGCTACCATTACCAATTAAGGGGTGGTTCAATGCTGTAAAAATCAGATATAGGGATCTATACCTATAGAATTTTGGAGGGCTTCTGTAACGAAGGCCTCTTCTTCCAAACTATTCCTCCATTCATTACTTAGTTTAGGTTAAACTAAAACAGAAAAATGAAATATAGTTTGGTCTAAATGTCTGTTGTCTTTTAGACGAACGACGTAGGATTTGGTATTCCTATAAATTTTGAAGTCTATGGCGAGACTCATCAAAATGAATAGATCTAGAATAGAAACGATCGAATCGGTTCTACCTAAATGATTGGGAGAGCAGTGTAGATTATAGTACTTTAAGTAGTATTAATCTACAATGACTCTTCAAAGATTGAGATTTTTAACAAAATGAACAGCCTGTAGGCATAGTTAAATCCAATAAAGTCTTTAACTTATCAATAATCAAAACCTCTTTTGGCTGGGAGTGTTCAGAAAACAATCACAACTTCAATAACAACAAAAGTAGCAATCAAGCAACTAGAAAACAACGTTTCACTACATCAAACTCACTCTGTTGTCAGATTCCAACGTGTCACACACAAGAAAAACAGTTCTTAGCTTTATAACCGATGTCAATTAAATCCTGCAGATTTAAACGGTTGTTAAGGTTAGTTTTTTGTTGTGGGTTTTATGCTTAGCGTTTCTAAGTTCTAGTTGGAACGGTTTCTTTTCGCAACTAATATAGTTTAAACTGTTTAGTTTATTTACTATCTTGTGCTTGGACGACCTTATTTTCCCATGAAGTCTGTGAGTTTGCGAGATCTTTGTCGTTTGTGGGGTTATTGAAATCTTTGTCCTTGACATGGGCATGACCTAACAACACCCCCCTGTGGTCATGGGGGACCACGCACACAGGTGAGGACGTCCGTCCATGGGCACGAGTTAGGATGCCATTGTTTAGTTTAAGCTGTTTGCGCAGTTTATTGGGAACCTTGTACAGGAACCTTACAGGTTTCGGCCAACGTATCTCTGTACGTTTACCTCTTTCTGCGTAATTCAGGTGTGTCACAACTGTCGGCGCAGTCGCAAGCGTGTCTGACTGGTCAGACTGCGACGGGTCACTGTCGTTGTGGTGTGTGTCCTCCCACTTCATGACTGAAGAGGTGCTCTTTGAGTCTGTAAGAACTATGTCATTACTGAGTAGTTCTAGATTCAAATGCCCTTGAACCAAGGTTTCATCGAAAGCTTGGCTGATAGCTGAATTACCTGTCCCAGAGGACAGTACAGCGTCTTTGGTGTGGGATCCTTGGACTTCCACACCCTCTCCTACCTGTGGTAGGTAGTGTTCAGTGAGTGCAGAAGGTGTCAGCTCACAGAGGAGGTTCTCGTGTCGGGCCAGAGTCTGGTCCAATTGTTGAGGCTCCTCTTACCGGACTTGTGCTCTCGGCTAGGGATTCCCTTGTGACCTCCGCGGTATCTGCTGTTAGACAGTCAGTGTTCTGACCTTGGGGAGGCACCTCGATCGGCAGTGGATTGCTCACCGTGGCCCACATTGTCTGATCACCATAATTTATAATCGCGTCGAAACGGTTTATAAATGGTAAATGGTAAATGGAGCTTATTTATATAATGCTTTCCAGCCCCCTGTGAGGGACCCCAAAGCACTTTAAAATACCAACCATCCACCCATTCATACACACATTCATACACCGTAGCGGCGACTGCCATGCAAGGCGCCTTCCAGTCCTACCGGGAGCAACTCGGGGTTAAGTGTCTTGCCCAGGGACACAACGACACATGGTGTGGGGAACCGGGATTCGAACCTCCAACCTTCCGATCGGGGGACGACTGTCATTACCACTACACCACGGCCGCCAATAAAATCTTGGCCAACCAAAAATAGAGTCTGGAGTGAGTCAAGTTCGGACACATATACCAGGTGGTATAGTGACACATTGCCAATCTGCATTTGAACCATGGCTATAGCTGTCAGGGATGTTCCCGTCTCTACGAGGCCCTGCAGTTCAACAGCACATTGCTCGAAGGGTATTTGCCTGTTAACATCGTTAGCGGCGGTCCTTAGCTCCTCAAACAGTTCGGCTGACATGATAGACACGTCTGAACTGCAATCCAGGAGGGCTTCTCGCGCAAGGACCCCTTCCAGTGTGATTGGCAGGTAAGCTTTCTTAGCCATCCCCCTTTTGATAAGGTTACACAGAAACCGTCTAGGTTTTTTCACACGTTTCTGTTCACGTGTGCCTCTGTCTGTGTAATCTTCGTTGCTGTCAGCACCTTGTTGGATGTCAGCATCATGACCTTCAGGATGCTTTTAACTGTCAGCAATTTGTTTGCTGTAGAAATCAGCATCTTTGGCAATGTTGACGCTTCTGTTGTCAACAGTCTGCACTGAGTCTTTGTAAAAGACAGTGCTGCACATCGCCTCAACAGGTTGGACAATGTTGTTTGTGTTATTATCAATGACAACACCACTCATTGTTCCTTGTCGGTCAGTCTCTGTAACACTTAAATCCTCTAACAAACAACTTACTACCTCAGTTGCTTCCAAGCGTGGAGGCGTCGTGCCCTTAATCTGGAGCTTGTGTGACTCTTTGTATGCCCCAAACTGTTCAGTTCGAGGTGCAGGGGCAGGAGGGTCGCTTCTCGGGGGTACCTGTTGGGACCAACCATTGTTCAATGGGTATCGGCGCCCATACATCAACTTCTTTCGAAGTTCACCCACTGTTAGACCTAGGTCTAAACCCATTTGGTTCGATCTGAACCATCTTGGTTCACCTAGAGAGCGAACACCTACCTTTTGTGGTTCTTTGCTCGTCTCAGATTTGTCAATCTGAGGTACACGAGGATAATATCTCCCTTTGAACCAATTTGAGTCACTGTTCCAGCTGGCAGCAACATTCTGTCATTTGTTATTATGAAAATCCTGTTTTTCCTCGCACTCTGTAGAAGGGGAACCTCTTCTATTATCTGCAAGTGGGGTTTGACCTTTTGATCTGAGCACACCTCTGAAGGTGTTTTGTGTTGCGTGAAATCATCAAAAACCTTCACAGCGTGTTGTTTAACTCCTTCCATGGTACTCTCATTGAAATTAGCCTTGAAGCGTACACATCTGCTGAGCTTAGGCCAGAGATTTGTACTGAAAAGACGTTTAAACTGATCATCTTCCTCTATGCCAGGGTCAGTTATGTCACCTGAATAAGCAGAGAGGAGCCTGTCGTAGAACAACAGGGGATGTTCACCTGATTGCTGAAGGACATTCACCGCTGCTAAGTAATTACCATGCGTTGAAGCAGTTTCTCCCACTGTGCGAGGTGCAAAGGTAGCACAACCACGGCCCGAACGAACCCATTTAGGTTCGATCAGAGAGTAGACCCTCTCAGTTGTTGCACCTACATGAACGTTCATCTTTGTACAGATTTTCTTGTGAAAAATCAAGAAAGATGGTTCTTATCTTACAGTGTGCATAAATCATCACTTTTAATGTAGCATTGAGTAAATTAAAACCAACCAGCCTCCAGGTTTATGTGTTTCACTGTGTTCAATAAGTCTATTACTGTATTCAAAGGTATCTTATCTCAGGAATTACCCTCAATGAATTGTAAAGTTAAATACCCTTAGGCAATGTTAACTCTATCCAGAACTTATATTCAAACAACAGTTACTAACTAACCCAATCTGATTTCTGTCTATTCACACCAACGCTTATAAAAGTGATTCTGATTCAAATGCAAGGTTTCACTGTAAAATGTTCCCAGGATGCTGCCTTCACCATGCCTTAAAAAGATGTTTTGCAGTTTCAATAAAACTGAATCTTAATGCATGCGACAGTCAACAGGAGAGAGCAAGGCCTTCCAGCTTGTTATTTTAAACAAACTTGTATCCAAAATAAACTGGAGTGTGTGTGTGCTCAGTAAACATCCAAAATGTTATATCCAATAAAAATCATTGATTTTTATTAATTTGTCGACCTGTGACAAGATCAAAACAAGTTCGGCTATCTTTGTGTGATCTTTGTGAAAATCAAGACAAAAGATGCCTCACGTTTGTTATTTTAAACTTTGTGTTTAAAATAAAATTGAAAGCTTGTTTGTACAGAATTACAATAAAAGTGTTACTTTTTATCAAAATGCAGACATGTCTGCATTAATTCTGTGTAACTGTTCTGCTTTCAATATTAGATTTTATGTGAAAATCAAATTAAAGGATGCTGTGTGTTCAACATTTCAAACTGTACTCTATTTAAAAACAGGAAAGTTGAAATGTGGACAGAATTACATGAAAACAGTATTCTTTAAAGTAGCCAGCAGATAGGGGTGCAACGTTGGATATGCTTTTATCACAGCGACTGCAATTCCTCTTTCTGACGGCTATAGAGGCGTTGTTGTCACCCGTGAGCGCAGCTCAGCCGTTAGTGTACAAACTTCCAACAAACGGATTAAAAGCAAACTCACATAAAGCTCTAGAGCTTTACGTGACAATCTCTAGAACGCCAGTCTCATGAAAGACGATTCGATGTGACCAACATCGTTTGGACTGTGATTTTTTAAACTTTGTTTAAAAGAAAACAGTCGGTCCCATAAAACCAGTTGCAGCTTCCGGTGTCACGTGACCTGGTTACATGGCGTTCGGTAGTCTTACACCAACTGTATCAAAACATCATTTAACATCTCAAAAACACAGCGTGCAACAGGTTTTCAAAGATATTAACGGACAAGCAAGCGTGAAGCTTGTGGACTCTGGTAGCTGAAGTGAAAACAGACGAGGAGTGGGCCGTCCCACCCTGCCTGCGTCACCACTTACAGCGTAACCGACTAATCACATCGAAGACAAAACATGTAGTTCTTAACCCAAGCGCTCATGGGTAATGTAGTCTTCTATACCTCACGTCCCTCTACGTCACACACGGTGACGAGGAGTTCAAACGACGCGTTCACGGACCTCAAAGTCAGTCGGATTTTAGCGTCAAACGTCTTTTTAATGCCCTAAAACACCTATAAATATCACAAAACACCGCGGTTAAGCAGTCTTCGACAATATTACATGCATACAAACGAAACACAACATACACACTGTCAGAAATGTGCGAACAAGATGAAACCTGACGACCAGAGTCAGAGAATCAACGATTTTGAACACAACACAAAATGGACCAATCACAGCGCTTTAAGCAGCCTCTGCTTCGGGACGCTAACCTAGCTCTTACCCTAAAGTTCTGGACACTTTTTCACAAAATAAACGTATAATACACCACAGAAAATTCTGCTAACGAGCCAAATCACATACAGGCAAGCACCTGCGCCGTCCTTAGGAAGGCAGCACCTCTTAACTGTTAAAAACAACGGACTATTCTCGTCAGTCGGAACCGGATTTCTCGTCCGGTCCAAATGCCGAAGCTGAGTGGGTTCTCCCGAACCACAAACAAATCACGTTGTAAAACACATATAATGGTACACTGGAGCAGCACAACAATGTGAAAGCAGCAGACAACAGCAATCCGCAATGTACTTAATAAGATGAAGAGTGGTGGATTGGGGTGACACGGCGGTCACCACAATGAAAACGTATGCAGCTTTGCGACACGGTATGAAACGTCTCACAAACACAGACACAAATTCATCACCAGCAGCTTCACACAGGCGTTTAAAATTGAAACAAAAATAATTCCAACGTGAAAAGAACCAGACAATGCAACAAAGCAATTCCCGGACACTCACCAGTCAGAATTATCTTACCAAGTCCACAAACAAGGACAAAACTATGCCAACAAACCGTCACAAAAGACTACAAAAACAATTCAATAACCGTCTAGGGACGCGGACGAGCCACCAAATGTAAGAGATAAACACTTAACTGTGTCATCAATATGTAAGTGATATAATGCTTGTCAGTTTGCTGACCAGTAAAATATTCCTAAAGAAGTTGGAGCAGATTTGATCTGACCCAAATTCATTCGCGAGTTCTCCCTTTTTCAGGATTAAATTATTTAACTATGACTAGACAAAATGTAATTTCACGAGAGACGTCAACTTATGTTGATCCACCAAAGATGAACCTTTTATTGAGACAATCATAAAAGTACATTACACATTTGTATCGAGATTAGCTCTGATTTAATAACTATTGTAGACAAGAATTCAAATTGAAAACAAACAGACAAGTTATGTTTAACTCCCTGTTGGCACATTTACTTAAAAGTTTAATGGTTTAAGAAAATAAGAATAAGGAGGAAGGATTAGAATGAAAGCTAAGTTTAACAGAAGTTAATTATTTTGAAATGCGACAGGGTGACACTTTTCCCAACCAAGTCCGGTTGGACTCCTCGCACGTCAGCATACAATCAACGACTCTTTACCTGGTGACGATATGTCTCTGGAGATAAGAGCTGAGAAGTTGTGGACCTTAACGGACTGTGTTGTCCAGTAGACGTCCAGTTGAAACTTCTCACGCGTGTATGGCTGATTCAACGATACGAGCAAGAGCGCCTTTCCCGGCAGGAACAAAGCCAACGTCCTGGCTGGTTTCAAAATAAAACTTTCAGAAAAACAAATTCTTTCAAACAGAAATGAGTGAGTTACAGCGATACTCTGCTGTAACTCTGGCGGAGAAACGTAGGTCTAATTGACAAAATGACCACAACGTCTCACCAGTTTCCAGAGGAGAACCGAGTTGTTCAGATCAGTTCTCTCTTTCACACTCCCGAGTTTACAGGAAGTGTCCCTTTAAGAAGGGGGTGTGACTTAGTCAAATACTTCCTGCTCATTGGTTGTCTACCACTAGAGAGGGAGTGACTTTTCAGTTCCCATAGTGGAAGATCTCTGAAGGACACTTACATATTGTTTAGGCCCGTGGCCAGATGGAGCTTGTTCGCACAGAGAATATTATGGCTAACTTACAGACAAAGCAGAGAGGGAAGTTAACAAGTTACCCTGACTTGTACCTTAGATTCAAAGCATCCTGTACTGCAGAATTACAGCATGAGAGTGACCCTCATGTTAATACCAGATCATCATTAAATGACAAAAATATACTGTTGATCAATTCTGAATTAACACAAATTAAAAGGAAGTCTTTCAGATTGATTTGTGTTTCTTAATTCAGAACAATTGTAACAAAATAGTGTCCACTTGTCTCCTTCAGGGCTCAAGAAAAGTGTAACACTCAGAGTTTCAGAGATGTGAAGAGGTTTAAATCCAGTAACGGACATGAGAGTGCTGTATTACTACACCAATTAGTCATCAAAACTTGTAGCCCAGTGAGATGTCAATTTCATACCATTCATTCATTCAACCTTTATTTAGTTAGGTTAATCTCATTGAGCCTTGAGGACTCCTTTACAAGAGGGACCTGTCTACAAACTAAAGAATGATGACAACAACAACAGTAGAATTTCCTTAAACAATCAACAATAGACATTCATAAGAGAGAAATACAGATTTTTTTAAACTAATTAAAACAAATTATCAAAGTAGCTAAACATTATAAGGTAGATGTAGAAAATCAAAAACAGGAACATGTCTGCATTGATTTTTGCCAGGATTCCAATAGATTCTTAAAATCATTTAGAGAGGTCAAGGTTGAGATCTTCAGATCTTTTTGTAAGATATTCCAGGAAGCAGGAGCAGAGTAGGAGAAGGCCCTTTTGCCAAGTTCAGTCCTCACTGACAAAACACTGCAGGTAATCATGTCCTGAGAGCGCACGCTGTAGCTGCAGTCACGCAAAGACATGTAGGAGGAGATGTATGAAGGTAGCAGACCAAGAAGAGATTTAAAGATGAAAATGTACCAGTGGAAGACTGCATGAAGTCAATGATGTCCAGTTAACCAGTGAATACAGGGTGCGGTGGGTATGATAATCACAGCCAGTTATGAATCTTAGTGCACCATTGTGTTGTTGAGTGTTTAGCAGTAGTGTATTTAATATGTTGACTGTCCCTTTAAGAGATACAGCCCAAGCTATGTGTCATGTGACTTCAACCAGGAAGTTGGGTTGAGAGTCAGAATCAGTGTTGCCAGATTGGGCGGTTTACCGCCATTTGGGCGGTTCTCACTCTCTACTTAGCGGCTAAAAATAGCTTCGGGCGGGTGGTGATAATTTGGGCGGATTTGGAGTCTGATCGGCGGTTTCTGAGTTAACTATTAAATGAATTTCAAACAATCATTCATCATTATTTCATAGCAAAGCTCCTCTGACCTTTCTCCATCACTGATTGGCTATTGTCATCTGCCAGGGCGATCCCAACAGAGAACTGGTGAGGCAGTTAGTGGACGCCTCGTTGAGTGGGCTGGTCCGTAGCGGCGGTACGTCAGAGCGGCCGCCATATTGGATGTGGCAGAACTGCCGAAGGAAACGGACTGAACTTCATAAAGCACCGTTTTACAAAGTGTTTTATGCCTGTCATTCACACACACCGTGTGAATGACATTTGGACATATATTTGGAAAGCCAACATGCACCAAAGACAACATTTATAACTTTTAAAGTGATTAATAAAAATGTTTATTCCTTAAATGTTTAGGTTACAGTATAGGTAAACACTAATTTTGAGTGTTAACAACTAATAATGTGTGTAACACTATTACTGTGATGATAAATATAGAAATATTCATTAGTGAACATTTAATGTGTCTATAATAATCAGTTCCTGAAATGTGACATGTTGATTTTCTTAATAAAGAGCACCAATGATCACATTTAACTGGTTTTGATTAATCACATTGAACAAATAAACACCGATATATCTTTACAGGAGTTGGGGGTACTGTGTGTGTGTGATTTTATATATATATATATATATATATATATATATATTATATATATATATATATATATATATATATATATATATATATATTTTTTTTGTAAATACAGAAGTAAAAAAAGAAAAAGTCTGTTGGATAAAAGAAGAAGCGTTTCTACAATTTTTTAACCCATCCAGAGGACCTAACTCTTATCCCCCCCCCCGCTTTGCTGTATGTGATGTGTCACGTGACACTTTCTGATTGGGCGGTTTTTCGGCGGTGTTTAACAGATTTTTGGGCTGGAAAACCTGGATTCTATCTGGCAACACTGGTCAGAATTCAAGTGTGGTCCATGTGTTCAGTCAAGCCAGTGCCATCTGCATTCATCTTCGCTCTAAATGTAGCATCGTGGGTATGTTATGTTTAATATATTATTGCAGATCATTATTTTTACAGAATTACTGGTTTGTTGAGTTTTGCTTCAAGTATTTTGAATGTTTATTGCAAGGTCACCATACTACCGTTAATTTGTTATCAGACCAAGCTACTGCAATAAATAAGTCAGTTCATGCTCCTATATATATTGAAAAATCATTATATATTATCAGCTTTAAGTCAAGATTGTGTAAAACGGTAAAAGTTAAGAACAAGAAGCTAATTCATGTGGAACATTTCATTTATTTGCATTAACCATATATGTACATGTTAAAAAGGCTGAATAAGTGAAATATATTTTTTGTGTGTTTTAGTTTCACACTTCCTTCATGTCAATAAACCTGTGGACAAGAAAACAACTTTCCTCAGAGTCGTGATATTGGGGAAGAGTTTAACTGACTGTCTAGTTGCATTTGCCTCATGTGACGAGGGCAGTACAGTGAAACCACGGCTTCTCAACGAGCTAGACATCGCAGTGCAAGCTGGAAGATCTGAATACATATCGTCACAGCCTGAACAATCATTAGAACATTCACCTCTCTAAAATCATTATAAGAAAACAAGTAATGATGACAGAGGAAGCAGCAACATGGGAGACACGATCTCAAGCCTCATGTTCTTCAGTTCGATCAAGAACATCGATTACAGAGTCAGCTGCTGCTAAAGCAAGAGCAAAAGCTGAAGCAGCAAAAGCACGCCTCGCTTTTGCTGAAGAGGAGGCTAATTTAAAACTTCAAAAGGCCAAATTGGAAGCATCAATGGAAATTCTCAGCATCAAAAAGGAAACAGCTGCAGCTGTTGCTGAAGCTGAAGCACTTGAAACAGCTGCAGATTTGAGAAAAACTCCATCCATTAATCAGCTTAACAGGGAAATACCTCCCTTAGAAGCCATTAAACGAACTAAAGACTATGTTTTCAACCAAGGTCAACAGTTGGATGTAGAACATCAACAAGTCTCTCTTCCTTCTAAGTCACAGCTGGATACTGATGCTTCATCCATGCACCTTAAGCCAGATGCTAAGCCGTTCATCCCAAATCAAGATAATTCTGCATCTCAGTCCTTTTGCCAGACTCCTCAGCAGCCTCATGTTCACCAGCAACTCACTCATGAGAAAAACACAGTCCGGTTTGAGCACGACCATTTTACTCGAATGCAACCCTCCATGCCACAAGTGGACAGCAGTGGTCATCCCCCTCATTCATCATACTCAAATCCTAAATTCATTGA
>JBBPBX010072985.1:0-17935 GCA_038048925.1 Garcialebias charrua | reverse complement strand
ACATTTATACAGCTGCTGATTCCATGGGACTGTTAATCCAAATATTCCAGTTCAAACTTTAATGGCTGCTCATTTTACTGGGACCAGTATCTGTCACGAACCCAAAATGACCGGACCAAAATCACCACAAAAGTTTAGACAATTAAATCAAAGTTTTTATTTTCTTTGTTCTGCTCTGATTGGCTCTGGTGTCGATCAGGGACCACTGGCTGGAACGAGTCTGTAGGATGAGGAGAACGGTTAGTGGTCTGATGGTGAAAACTAATATTTAACAGTCAATGAGAAATAACCACTAACCGTCTCACAGATGGATGGGTTTTCCGAGTGGGGAGAAACTCCAGCTGATCAGGTCCAGCGGGGAGAAACTCCAGCTGATCCGGTCCACTGCGGGGAGGGGCTGATGCCGGTGAAGGAAAGCAGCCGGCCGCAGCGAGGCGTGACGTAATCCAGCAGATGAAGGAACACACCAGAACGCAGGAGAGCAGATGATCCAAATAGGGGCAGGCGATGAGACGAAGTCAGGCGATCCAGGGTCAGTCACATTAATCCAGCAAACGACAGTCCGAGAGGGAGAAGGCAGAGGCAGGTGTGCAGGCAGGCGAGACGTCAGAACCAGGAAATCAATGAGGCGAGGATACATGAAACAGGAAGAGGGACAGAAACGGGCGCGGGATAACTACTTGCTGTGAACAGTTTTCGACTATCTGGCAAATACCTGGTGTGAGAGTCTGACTTATAAAGGGTGTAGCAGCAGGTGCAGCTGATTTGAAACTAATCAGTGCAGCAGTGAGGAGCGCAGCAGTGAGGACAAACCGGTTCCAAAATGAAGGCAAACCTAAACCCACATACAGACAGGAGACAGGACAGAATCCAGAAACAACAAGCAGTGTTGTACAGAGTGAGACTAAAATCTAAATCTAACCTAACAGGCGTGAAACGTGACATATCCCCACCTCAAGGGACGCCTCCAGGCGTCCCACCTGGTTGGTCCGGATGGAGCCTGTGAAAGCTAGAGATGAGGGACCTGTCCAAAACATGGCGGGAGGGAACCCAGGACCGCTCCTCCGGGCCATACCCCTCCCAGTCAACCAGGTACTGGAGGCCGCGGCCCCTCCGTCTAGAACGGAGGAGGCGACGGACAGTATAGGCGGGAGACCCGTCGATAAGGCGGGCAGGAGGAGGGGATCGAACAGGGGGGTGAAAACCAGAGGTTACCACAGGCTTGACACAGGAAACATGAAACGTGGGGTGGACACGGAAGGACTTGGGCAGGGAGACACGAACAGAAACGGGGTTGATGATTTTGGAAATGGGAAAAGGACCGATAAAACGGGGGGCAAGCTTACGGGACTGTGCCTTGAGGGGGAGATTCTTGGTGGAGAGCCAGACCTTCTGACCCACCTTGTAGTCGGGTTGAGGGGTCCTGCGGCGGTCGGCTTTTCTAATATAGACCGCCGTAGTTTTGAGCAAGGCCCGTCTGGCTCTCCTCCAGACCCTCTGGCACCTGAGGGCCGCTAGATGGGCAGAAGGGACAGCAGCGTCACGTTCCTGAACAGAAAAGACAGGGGGTTGATAACCGAACACAACGTAAAAGGGGGAAAGACCAGTGGCAGAGGAAGGGAGAGTATTAATGGCATGTTCCACCCAGGGGAGAGCGGAGGACCACTTCTCAGGGTCCTGCTGGCAAAGGAGTCTAAGCTTACCCTCCACCTCCTGGTTAGCCCTCTCAGCCTGGCCGTCAGTCTCAGGATGGAAGCCAGAAGAGAGATTGACGGAAATCCCAAGCAGGCTACAGAACTCCCTCCAGAAGAGAGAGACAAACTGAGGGCCCCTGTCAGAAACAATGTTAAGAGGGAGCCCGTGAAGTCTGTAAACTTCACGGGCCATGATGTGGGCTAAGTCCTTAGAAGACGGTAGTTTCTTAAGGGGTACAAGATGAGTCATCTTGGAGAAACGATCTACAATGGTGAGAATGACCGTGTAGCCTTCTGAGTTGGGGAGACCAGTGACAAAGTCCATACCAATGTGGGACCAGGGACGAGAAGGACAGGGAAGAGGACGAAGAAGTCCAGAGGGGGGACGCCTAGAGGTTTTGGACTGGGAACAGGCGGGACAAGAACGTACAAAGGTATCAACATCCTTGGACAGGGTCTCCCACCAGAACAGGGACCGGACCAAAGCGAGGGTCTTGGTTAGGCCCGGGTGACAGAAGAGACGAGAGCTATGAGCAAACTCCAACACCTTCCTGACCCAATCAGGAGGGACATAAAGACGATCCCTCGGACATTCAGGAGGTGGAGGAAGTGATTGGTTGAGACGTTTCAGGTCAGATTCTAAGCGGGTGGTAGCTAGACGGGTAGACTCTGGGAGGATGTAGTCATTCTCAACCCCAAGGGAAGGAGAGTCGCCCTCAGAAATACGAGACAGAGCGTCTGGTTTAACGTTCTTCTCGCCCGGACGATAGGACAGGGTGAAATTAAACCGGGAGAAAAAAAGTGCCCACCTGGCCTGGCGGGGGTTTAAGCGGCGAGCTGACTGGAGATACTCTAAGTTCTTGTGGTCAGTCCACACTAGGAAAGGAAACCTTGAGCCCTCCAGCCAGTGGCGCCACTCCTCCAGAGCCAATTTGACAGCCAACAGCTCCCGATCGCCTACGTCATAGTTTCGTTCGGCTGACGAGAGACTCCTAGAGAAGAAAGCACAGGGGTGAAGACGGCCCTCTTGGCTACGTTGGCTGAGAACAGCCCCCACCCCTGTACTAGAGGCGTCAACCTCCACAACAAAAGGTTCATCAGGGTTGGGGGCCTGGAGGACGGGAGCGGAAGAAAACAGAGATTTGAGTGTGGAAAAAGCCTCATCGGCGAGTGGAGTCCAAAAGAAACGTGTCTTAGTAGATGTGAGAGCATGAAGGGGTTTGGAGATTTGACTGTAACCCTTGATAAAACGTCTATAAAAGTTAGCAAACCCCAGAAACCGTTGGAGCTGTTTACGGTCTCTGGGGACAGGCCAGTCCAAGACAGCTGTAATCTTGCTTTGGTCCATCTCCATCTTATTGGGAGAAATAACAAAACCCAAGAACGAGGTGGTGGAAACATGAAAATCACACTTCTCAGCTTTGACATAGAGACCATTCTGTAGTAGCCGGGTGAGAACGGCCCGTACCTGTTGTCGGTGTGTGGCAAGATCTTTTGAAAAAATTAAAATGTCATCTAAATAAACAAAAACAAACCGATTAATCATGTCTCTCAGAATGTCATTCACCAAGTTCTGAAACACGGCGGGGGCATTGGTTAGTCCAAAAGGCATGACTAAGTACTCATAATGACCGGTGGGGGTGTTGAAAGCGGTTTTCCACTCATCCCCCTCACGAATGCGAACAAGGTGATATGCATTGCGTAGATCTAACTTTGTGAACAGGTTGGCTCCTTGTAGAAGGTCAAAAGCAGAGTTCATGAGCGGTAGAGGGTATCTGTTCTTAACAGTAATCTTGTTGAGACCTCTGTAATCTATACAAGGACGGAGTGATCCATCCTTTTTGCCAACAAAAAAGAATCCCGCCCCGGCTGGAGAGACAGATGGCCGAATGATGCCCGCCTGGAGGGACTCCCTGATGTAGTCCCTCATAGTTACTTGTTCCGGAGCAGAAAGAGAGTAGAGAGCGCCCCTGGGGGGAGTGGAGCCGGGAAGTAAGTCTATAGGGCAGTCATAAGGACGGTGAGGAGGCAGGGCGGTGGCTCTGGACTTGTTAAACACCTCTTTGAGGTCGTGATATTCGATGGGAACCTTAGAGAGATCAGGATAATAATCCTCAGAAACAGTCACAGAGTCTTTAGACAGCACAGCGTCCACGAGGCAGGAGGACAAACATTCCTCAGACCAGCCTAAAATCTCCCCACCTCTCCAATCAAAATGAGGGTTGTGTTTTTTCAGCCAGGTAGCACCCAATATTATCGGTGAGTTAGGAGAGTTGATTACCAAAAAGTTTATTGTTTCTTTGTGATTACCCCCTACATGTAACGTGACTGGTTCAGTGATCTGAGACGCAGTGTTTAATGGGTGACCATCCAAGGCCACCACAGAATGTTTTTTAGGGGAATTAAGAACCTTAATCCCTGACCTGACTGCAAACCCATAGTCAATGAAGTCAGTATCAGCCCCGGAGTCAATGAACACTTTAATGGAGGTGGGTGACTTACCCGGGACGACGAGGTCTGCACTCAGGGCAAACGGTGAGAGGAGTTCAGACTCTTGAGTCCCGCTCAGTGAACATCCCCTCGCGTTCACTGAGCAGGTCCTTTTACCGGACAGGAGGAGGCGACGTGTCCAGCACCACCACAGTAAAAACAGAGGTTATTTTTGCGTCTTCTCTCACGCTCGGCAGGAGTGAGTCGGCTACGGCCCAGTTGCATGGGTTCCTCCGTGGGGAGAGATGCAGGTCTAGGAGGTAGGTTCAGAGCGTGAACAGGCTGCCGGACTTCATCCACAAACTTGGTGATTGGTGGGCGGCGAGAACCTCGATCCCTCGAACGCTCAGCCAAACGAAGGTCCACCCTGGTGGCTAACTCTTCGAGGTCCAGAAGTGACTCAGGGTAACGTTTTAGTGCTAGTCCATCCTTAATGTTGTCATTAAGTCCCCGAAAAAAAGCATCTGTGAGTGCCTCCTCGTTCCAGTGGCTGCCTGCAGCAGTAGAATGAAAGTCAATGATATATTCAGTAACTCGACGGTTACCTTGTGTGATGGAGAAGAGGCGTCTGGCCGCCTCTCGCTCAGGAAGAACGGGATCAAAGACTCTGCACAGTTCCTTGGCAAAATTCTGAAAAACATAGCAAAAACGTGAATCCCGTTGCCATTCGGTGGTTCCCCACCTCTTGGCTTTGCCAGAGAGAAGGGAGATCATGTATGCCACTTTTGACCTCTCAGAGGGAAAACAGGATGGTTGAAGCTGAAAATGGATTTCACACTGGGTGATAAATGGGCGGCATTGGTCGGGTTCACCAGAAAACAGTTCTGGTGGGGTTAACTTGGGCTCCCGGGCTGGTTCTGATGGTGGTCCGACAGCGGCTGAGTCCTGCTGGTGAGGTTGGGGCGCCATCTCCTTTAACATACGAACAATGTCAGTCATACCAGATTCTAATTTAGAAATAGCCCCTTCGACACCAGAGCGCCAGTCTTCAGAAGGTGAGTGGTCCATAATATTGGCCAGATAGTTCTGTCACGAACCCAAAATGACCGGACCAAAATCACCACAAAAGTTTAGACAATTAAATCAAAGTTTTTATTTTCTTTGTTCTGCTCTGATTGGCTCTGGTGTCGATCAGGGACCACTGGCTGGAACGAGTCTGTAGGATGAGGAGAACGGTTAGTGGTCTGATGGTGAAAACTAATATTTAACAGTCAATGAGAAATAACCACTAACCGTCTCACAGATGGATGGGTTTTCCGAGTGGGGAGAAACTCCAGCTGATCAGGTCCAGCGGGGAGAAACTCCAGCTGATCCGGTCCACTGCGGGGAGGGGCTGATGCCGGTGAAGGAAAGCAGCCGGCCGCAGCGAGGCGTGACGTAATCCAGCAGATGAAGGAACACACCAGAACGCAGGAGAGCAGATGATCCAAATAGGGGCAGGCGATGAGACGAAGTCAGGCGATCCAGGGTCAGTCACATTAATCCAGCAAACGACAGTCCGAGAGGGAGAAGGCAGAGGCAGATGTGCAGGCAGGCGAGACGTCAGAACCAGGAAATCAATGAGGCGAGGATACATGAAACAGGAAGAGGGACAGAAACGGGCGCGGGATAACTACTTGCTGTGAACAGTTTTCGACTATCTGGCAAATACCTGGTGTGAGAGTCTGACTTATAAAGGGTGTAGCAGCAGGTGCAGCTGATTTGAAACTAATCAGTGCAGCAGTGAGGAGCGCAGCAGTGAGGACAAACCGGTTCCAAAATGAAGGCAAACCTAAACCCACATACAGACAGGAGACAGGACAGAATCCAGAAACAACAAGCAGTGTTGTACAGAGTGAGACTAAAATCTAAATCTAACCTAACAGGCGTGAAACGTGACATATCCCAACAGAACTTCAAACAACAAAGTCATGGAGTGAATCATCAGCTGACGTGTGAATGTAGCAGGTCTACTGACAGAAACACACTGAACGTTCAGTTATCAAAGAAATCATTTTGAATTGTCCTGAAATTATTGTTATTAGTTTACATCATGTCTTTAAAAGTTTGTTTTGTTTTCTAAACTTACATGTTTTATTCTTTATTCAGATTGATGAGCTGCAGTTTGTCAGAGATCAGCTGTTCTTCTCTGAGCTCAGCTCTGAAGTCCAACCCCTCCCATCTCACAGAACTGGACCTGACTTGCAACAACCTGCAGGCTCCAGATGTTCAGCAGCTGTTGTATCTTGTGGAGAGTCCAGACTACAGACTTCAGACTCTGAGGTCAGTAGAAGGTTGGAGTCGTTCAGTGGAATTGGACTAAAGCCAGTTGTTGTCAAAGCAAAGATCCAGTGTTTCCAGTAAACCTGCAGCTTCCCAGTAACTGTATTTCTGAATGAATGTGTGAGAGGAGAACAGGGACTGGTTTCAGGATCAAACACAAAGACAAGAAAAGAAGGGAAGAGCGAGCATCACTTGAAGGAATGCACATCACTCACCAAAATAACATGTGATCATGTCTCACCTGATCTGTTAGAGCTTGGAGGATGTGTTGTGAATGACTGTCAGCTACTACCACACCACATTTTACATCATATCTGTCAAATTCACTGAGTCACAGCTATTTATGTCTAAGCTAAATTTGATTAGCTGTGGCAGCCATCTTGAATTGTGTTGACTCCAAAAGTTAATCAGTTGAAGGTGAACATTTAAAATTTATTTACTGCAAGTTTAAATAAAGTCCATCCAGTGGTTTATGAAATATTTTGCTAACAGACAAGCAGGGTTGACTCCCAACAGTTACTAAGTTTTACCCAAAGATGTTGCACAATGTGTTGTGACTGAAGTTTGTGTTGGTCTCTCTGAAAGACTCATTCATCTCTTCTGCTGCTTCTTCTTCTCTCTACAGATGGAGGTGATGACGTTTGTTCTGGAGAGATGAACATGATGGTGTGTTTGTGGGAGAAGATGAACTGTGTCCTGATGATCCACAGAGAAGATGAACTGTGTCCTGATGATCCACAGAGAAGATGAACTGTGTCCTGATGATCCACAGAGAAGATGAACTGTGTCCTGATGATCCACAGAGAAGATGAACTGTGTCCTGATGATCCACAGAGAAGATGAACTGTGTCCTGATGATCCACAGAGAAGATGAACTGTGTCCTGATGATCCACAGAGAAGATGAACTGTGTCCTGATGATCCACAGAGAAGATGAACTGTGTCCTGATGATCCACAGAGAAGATGAACTGTGTCCTGATGATCCACAGAGAAGATGAACTGTGTCCTGATGATCCACAGAGAAGATGAACTGTGTCCTGATGATCCACAGAGAAGATGAACTGTGTCCTGATGATCCACAGAGAAGATGAACTGTGTCCTGATGATCCACAGAGAAGATGAACTGTGTCCTGATGATCCACAGAGAAGATGAACTGTGTCCTGATGATCCACAGAGAAGATGAACTGTGTCCTGATGATCCACAGAGAAGATGAACTGTGTCCTGATGATCCACAGAGAAGATGAACTGTGTCCTGATGATCCACAGAGAAGATGAACTGTGTCCTGATGATCCACAGAGAAGATGAACTGTGTCCTGATGATCCACAGAGAAGATGAACTGTGTCCTGATGATCCACAGAGAAGATGAACTGTGTCCTGATGATCCACAGAGAAGATGAACTGTGTCCTGATGATCCACAGAGAAGATGAACTGTGTCCTGATGATCCACAGAGAAGATGAACTGTGTCCTGATGATCCACAGAGAAGATGAACTGTGTCCTGATGATCCACAGAGAAGATGAACTGTGTCCTGATGATCCACAGAGAAGATGAACTGTGTCCTGATGATCCACAGAGAAGATGAACTGTGTCCTGATGATCCACAGAGAAGATGAACTGTGTCCTGATGATCCACAGAGAAGATGAACTGTGTCCTGATGATCCACAGAGAAGATGAACTGTGTCCTGATGATCCACAGAGAAGATGAACTGTGTCCTGATGATCCACAGAGAAGATGAACTGTGTCCTGATGATCCACAGAGAAGATGAACTGTGTCCTGATGATCCACAGAGAAGATGAACTGTGTCCTGATGATCCACAGAGAAGATGAACTGTGTCCTGATGATCCACAGAGAAGATGAACTGTGTCCTGATGATCCACAGAGAAGATGAACTGTGTCCTGATGATCCACAGAGAAGATGAACTGTGTCCTGATGATCCACAGAGAAGATGAACTGTGTCCTGATGATCCACAGAGAAGATGAACTGTGTCCTGATGATCCACAGAGAAGATGAACTGTGTCCTGATGATCCACAGAGAAGATGAACTGTGTCCTGATGATCCACAGAGAAGATGAACTGTGTCCTGATGATCCACAGAGAAGATGAACTGTGTCCTGATGATCCACAGAGAAGATGAACTGTGTCCTGATGATCCACAGAGAAGATGAACTGTGTCCTGATGATCCACAGAGAAGATGAACTGTGTCCTGATGATCCACAGAGAAGATGAACTGTGTCCTGATGATCCACAGAGAAGATGAACTGTGTCCTGATGATCCACAGAGAAGATGAACTGTGTCCTGATGATCCACAGAGAAGATGAACTGTGTCCTGATGATCCACAGAGAAGATGAACTGTGTCCTGATGATCCACAGAGAAGATGAACTGTGTCCTGATGATCCACAGAGAAGATGAACTGTGTCCTGATGATCCACAGAGAAGATGAACTGTGTCCTGATGATCCACAGAGAAGATGAACTGTGTCCTGATGATCCACAGAGAAGATGAACTGTGTCCTGATGATCCACAGAGAAGATGAACTGTGTCCTGATGATCCACAGAGAAGATGAACTGTGTCCTGATGATCCACAGAGAAGATGAACTGTGTCCTGATGATCCACAGAGAAGATGAACTGTGTCCTGATGATCCACAGAGAAGATGAACTGTGTCCTGATGATCCACAGAGAAGATGAACTGTGTCCTGATGATCCACAGAGAAGATGAACTGTGTCCTGATGATCCACAGAGAAGATGAACTGTGTCCTGATGATCCACAGAGAAGATGAACTGTGTCCTGATGATCCACAGAGAAGATGAACTGTGTCCTGATGATCCACAGAGAAGATGAACTGTGTCCTGATGATCCACAGAGAAGATGAACTGTGTCCTGATGATCCACAGAGAAGATGAACTGTGTCCTGATGATCCACAGAGAAGATGAACTGTGTCCTGATGATCCACAGAGAAGATGAACTGTGTCCTGATGATCCACAGAGAAGATGAACTGTGTCCTGATGATCCACAGAGAAGATGAACTGTGTCCTGATGATCCACAGAGAAGATGAACTGTGTCTTGATGATCCACAGAGGTTGAAGCAGCAGCAGCTTGTATGCAGACACTCTGACTGAACTGTTTCTGCTTCATCCACACTTTACATTATCACCTTCAAACAATTACACTTTAATCTTTGAACAATATGCTATGTTCAATTTATTATTAGAACATGATAAGGATATATTTTGTTAAAGCATAAAAATACAGTTTGATATAAATATTTCATGTTGTATTGTGATATGAATACATTTTATTTTTGCAGCGCTGACAGAAATAACTTCCAGTGATTTACTTTTAAAGTAAGCATGTTTATGTGATTTAAATTTTGTAAGACAAACCAGAACTGAAAATTTGACTTCCTGTTTTAACTTTCTTCATTGTAACAGACGTTTCTTTACTGCTCTCTGGTGGTCACTGGCTGTAATTACATCAAAGTCTTTGAAAATACTGAATTTACCTTTAATTTTTTTTATTTACGATGAAAGTCGGCTTCATATTAATATTGTAAACTAGTGTTTTATTGATGTTTTATTAGAAGAATCTTGCAAATATAAAAAAACATTAAAAATAGTTTTAATATTAAGTCCTCATGCATGCTCCAGATAGATTCATCTAAAAAGGTTGAGTCAGGTCCTCTGGATGGATTCTTCTTGTTGAAACGTTTAGTCTTTTATCCAAAAAACTTCTTCAGTCTGAGGAGCTGCAACAAACTCAGTCTTATAAATTTCACCTTCTCAGAGTGGATCAACCAGTTTGATGGTGTTCAGGTGGTTCCTGTAGTCCAGTCTCTCCCACACCGCCTGCTCAAACTGTTGGAGTGAGATTTGGAAAGTGTGAGGAAGATTTGAAGATGTTTGTTTTTCTTAAATAAAACCTTGATTTTGTCGTCATCACAGAGTCAAGAGTCATCTGTTTTTATTAACGACCAATCACTGAATGAATAAAAATGAGCAACATTTTGGCAAAGACTCTATAAAGACACGTGTATGAAAAGAGTTGGACACTTTGTGAATAAACAGTGAAGACAGAGGTTCAGTGTTGTCCTCAGTGTCCCTGATGATGGAGGAGGTTGTGGACTTGTTCAGTGTGATGGTCCCATCAGGCTGCATCAGGCCTCCTGAAGGCCCACAAGCTCACAGCTCTTTTTCCACAGCTTCACCTGCACATCAGAGTCAGAGGACTGCATGGAGATCATTGTGGATCAAGATGGATCCAAAGCTTCATCACTTCATGTTCATCCAGTGAAGACTTGGAGGGAGTTTCTTTAAAAGCTCCTCATTACAAACTATGAAGTCAAACATGAAAATGTTTGTCCGGTAGTTTTCCACATATATTCATGTGTAATTGTGAAATGTGTCTACAAACTGTGTGTGAACAGAGCACTCAGCTGAATGTGACAAACATCATGTGGAAACTGGAGTCACATGATGGAGCTCCATTTGTCTGCTGGAGTCTGTGGAGGTCAACAAATATGGAGGAATGGGACAAGCGTAGAATCTCCTAGAAGACGTTTAGGTGGAAATATAAGAATGAATCTGCAACTAAACGCTAAATAAAAGAGACAAAATGAGTAAATTCTTTTTTTACAAGCATTTCTTAACCCTTTAGTCATCCAAGGTTGGTCGACAATATTTATTTTTCTACGATTTCTTTGCACACAATTCTTTTCATACAGAGCTTCTAAAATATTCATAAATTCATCATATGATCTGTTAACATCATCAATATACACGTCCTTCCAGTTTTGCTTCTGTAAATCATCTTTTAATTGATCCATAGCTTTTTTTGATGTGTTTATTATTTTTGTCTTAATTGTAACTTCTTTTGTAATGTTTTGATCATTTCTGTAGATAGTGAAAACTGGTAAATGATCACTTAAATCAGTTGTTAAGATACCACCTGTCATATCCCCATTTGTTATATTTGTGAAAATGTTGTCACTTATCGTAGCACTATGAGTTGTAAGAAGAAAAATATAAAAATAAATTGGTAATGATTATAAGAAAATGCAAGAAAGAATACTATAGTGATTTATTAAACAAGAGTAATGGTGACACTAAAACAACATGGCGAGTTATAAATGCTGTTCTAAAAAGTCATAAAGCGAAAACGAACATTGCAAAATATTTTGTGAAAGATGACAAAGAAATACATGATGAGAATGATATCGTAAATGAATTTAATCAATATTTTGTAAATATTGGATCAAGCCTTGCAGCTAAAATACCAAAAGTAGATAATAAGGTGTGTCATTCAATTAAAAGTTGCACCAACAGTATTTTTCTTAGTGGAACTAACAAAGAGGAAATTATGAAAATGGTAAAAAATCTCTCAGACAAGAGATCAAAAGACTGGGTGGACATGGATATGATGTTCGTAAAAGAAATAATGAGTTATGTTATTGAACCGTTTACATATATATGCAATTTATCTTTTTCAACAGGAATATTTCCAGATAACATGAAAGTAGCAAAGGTAATTCCTCTTTTTAAAAATGGTGATAAATGTGTATTCAATAATTATAGGCCAATATCCTTGTTACCACAGTTCTCAAAAATTCTAGAAAAACTATTTGTGACCAGATTGGATCAATTTATTGATAAACAAAATATTTTAAGTAGCAGTCAGTATGGGTTTAGAGGAAAAAACTCTACATCAATGGCTCTCATGGATTTAATGGAACAAATAACTAATGCTGTCGATCATAAACAGTACTTCTTCTTCTTCTTCTTTCGGCTTTTCCCTTTTCAGGGGTCGCCACAGCGAGTCATCCTCCTCCACCTCACTCTGTCCTCTGCATCCTCTGTCCTCACTCCAACTACCTCCATGTCCTCTCTAACTGCATCCATATATCTCCTCTTTGGTCTCCCTCTTTGTCTTTTTCCTGGCAGCTGCATTTCTAACATCCTTCTACCAATATACCCACTGTCCCTCCTCTGGACATGTCCAAACCATCTCAGTCTGGCCTCCCTAACTTTATCTCCCAGTTGTTTAACATGTGCTGTACCTCTGATGATCTCATTCCTGATCTTATCCATCCTTGTCACTCCTAAGGAGAACCTCAGCATCTTCATTTCTGCCACTTCCAGTTCTTTCTCCTGTCTTTTTGTCCATGTCTCTGTCTCCAGACCATACAACATAGCTGGTCTCACCACTGTCTTGTAAACTTTTCCTTTGACCTTTGCTGACACCTTTTTGTCACAAATCACTCCTGAAACTTTTCTCCATCCACTCCATCCTGCCTGGACTCTCTTCTTCACCTCTTTACCACATTCCCCATTTTCCTGGACAGTGGACCCCAAGTACTTGAAGTCCTGCACCTTTGTGACCTCTGCTCCTTGTAGCCTCACTGTTCCACTGGCCTCCCTCTCATTCACACACATGTACTCTGTCTTACTACGGCTGACTTTCATTCCTCTTCTTTCAAGAGCATACCTCCACCTCTCCAAGTTCTCTTCCACCTGTTCCCTGTTCTCACCACAGATCACAATGTCATCTGCAAACATCATAGTCCATGGGGATTCCTGCCTGACCTCATCTGTTAGTCGGTCCATCACCAGAGCAAACAAGAAGGGGCTCAGAGCCGATCCTTGATGCAATCCCACCTCCACCTTGAAGCTATCTGTCACTCCTACAGCACATCTCACCACTGTCCTGCTGTCCTCATACATGTCCTGTACCAGTCTAACATACTTTTCTGCCACTCCAGATTTCCTCATGCAATACCACACCTCTTCTCTTGGCACCCTGTCATATGCTTTTTCTAAATCCACAAACACACAATGGAGTTCTTTCTGACCCTCTCTGTACTTCTCTATCAACATCCTCAAAGCAAAGATGGCATCTGTGGTGCTCTTTCTTGGCATGAAACCATACTGCTGCTCACAGATAGTCACCTCTTGTCTAAGCCTTCCTTCCACAACTCTCTCCCAGATCTTCATCGTGTGGCTCATCAACTTAATTCCCCTGTAGTTGCTACAACTCTGTACATCACCCTTGTTCTTAAAAATGGGAACCAGCACACTTCTTCTCCATTCTTCAGGCATTTTCTCACCCTCAAATATTCCATTAAATATTTGAGTCAAAAACCTCACTGCCATCTCTCCAAGACATTTCCAAACCTCCACTGGTATGTCATCAGGTCCTACTGCCTTCCCCTTCTTCATTCTTTTCAGAGCTTTCCGGACTTCACCCTCACTAATCTTTCCCACTTCCTGGTCCACAGTTTCTATTACCTCCACTCTTCTTTCTCTTTCATTCTCTTCATTCATTAGCTCCTCAAAGTAATCCTTCCATCTTCCCATCACACTCTCCTCACTTGTTAGAACATTCCCATTCCCATCTTTAATAAGCCTAACCTGTTGCACATCCTTTCCAGCCTGATCCCACTGTCTTGCCAATCGGTACAAGTCCTTCTCGCCCTCTTTAGTGTCCAGTTGATGTGCACGTGGATAATTGATGTGCACGTGGATAATTGATGTGCACGTGGATAATTGATGTGCACATGGATAATTGATGTGCACATGGATAATTGATGTGCACATGGATAATATATGTGCACGTGGATAATTGATGTGCACATGGATAATTGATGTGCACATGGATAATTGATATGCACATGGATAATTGATGTGCACGTGGATAATTGATGTGCACGTGGATTATTTGTGACTTTCCTGCCAGTTCTGTGAGCTTCATAGAGAGCGTAGATTTGTGTTGAAAACTTTCCCTCCATTTCTGCGGAAAGCAGCATCTAGAAGCACTGTTGCCTTCTGGGTAATGTAGTTATTTTTGACTAAAATAACTACAAAATGTCAATTTCTAAACTTTGAAGTCATTTCTGCTGATTCAGCAGCTCAGAGCTCTGCAGCCTTTCTGATCAAACAACCACCACTAGTTTTATATCTACAAATACTTTTCTTCATATTAAACACACATCATCTGTTTGATGCCAGTCTTTTTAAATAAAGACTTCCTGTGAGCTGCTAGCTCTCAGAGTGTGTGTTAGGGATGACTCTCAGCTACTACAACATCTGGTTTTTACTCAACATCTGTAAAACTGACTCAGTTGTAGCCATGTTTGTGTTTTCTAATCTCAATTATCAGATTAACTCCTACAGTTAATCTGTTGTACGTGTACATTCAATTACTTTCTGACAGTTTCATTAAAATACATTTACTGGTACATGAGATATTTTGCTAACAGACACACAGGCAGGCTAATATGAGTGCCAGACTTTGGTGGTGGTGGTGCTAAACAGTTCATAGTAACACAGCAGAGGTGTTTGTCCCTTGTTGATGTGAATCTTTAGGTTTGAATCCTCTTTATTTGTCTCTAAGTTGATGGAAGCATCAAAGTGATGCATGTAGAACAGAAACTAAAGGTTCTCACATGTTCTCAGTCTCCAAGAGCAGCTGCACAACCTGAACATGTGCAGCTGCTCTGCTCCCAGTCCTTTGTTGCAAGTCTCAAGAGTTCAAGAGTTTGATTCTCATCATTCCACAACATGACATGCATGAGGAGGAACCAAACAGTTCCTGAGCTCCACTTATGTCAGCATTTAAGAAGTAAAGAAGAAAATAAAACTTTATAACTTGATGTTGATTTATTTTCTCACACTTCACCTGCTTCTCTTTACTGCTGCCAGAAAGGAGAATGATGAAGTGATGTTGTTTAGAAGAAAATGTCTCGCTCACTTTTCTTCATGTCACTTTCTTTCACATGTCATTCATGGAAAGAGAACATTACTGATGTATGGCAGAATCAATTCACGCAGCTCACATGAACAGTTGTGGAGATATTTGCATGTGCAGGAACGGAGAGATGACAACGCCTGCATGGAAACACATCATTGCTACAACAGCTAACACAGACAGGAGCACAGAGTCTGATGTTTCTTTACATTATTCACAGTCACTATTAAAGAAAGATGAAGAAGAGTCACATCTTGTAGAAACAAAGATTTTGAAAGACTTCTTCCTCTTTGTTGTCACTTCCTGTTTCACTCCGGCCATGCCATGGAACTAATTCATGGATATTATGCAGAATTTATTCTATATTAACATGTTCTTCCTCTTTTTGTGTTCGTGCATGTCACAGGCATTTGAAGGTCCAGTTTCTTAGGTCCACCTGTAGAATCCAGTCCAACAGTGGTGCTGCTGGGAGGTGGACTGGTCTCCAGTTTGAATTAAATTCACAGTTTGAGCTCAAAGCTCACACAGAAGAAGTGTATTCTAGTCAGAGGGTTTCTAACATTCAGAGCCTCGTGTGTGTAAAGTGTTGTCTTAGTAGCAGAAAGCCTCTGATCCTGCTCCAGTGGGCCGTCCAGAACAAACACAAGTGGATGGAGACACGTCCAACACTGTGGACAGAGTGGACGTCAGAAAGTGTGTGGAGGTTTGAAAGCAGAGCTGTTGTGTTGCTCTGGATCAAAAGCTTCAGCTCCAGCTGCTCTGTTCAAATGGAAACACTAAATGCTTCATTTGATCATTTCTCTGTCCACTTCTTCATTTTCAGCCTGTTCTCTGCTTCACTCTTGTTGCTCTATTTGCAGCCTCTTCAGTGGATTCTTGCTGCGGTCATGTGATCACTGTGCAGGATCAATCACCTCCAGGATCATTGGTTCAACAAGTCAGTAGAGATGATAGAAGAACCAGCAGATGTTCAGTGGAAACGTTTCACCTGCTGTCACAATGTGTTTCTATTAGAACCTTCAAGTGGACGCATTAGAGCAGACAGGAGAAAGAAAACATGTCTCCTGTTTCTGCAGATGTTCAGCAGACAAACATCTGGCTGCACACTCCCAAACCTTGGTTCTGGTGAGTTCTGTTCACAGAACCTGCTCCGTATCTCAGCTCCAAACATTCCACTAACACCCCTCACAACACCAAGAAGAGGTCAGAGGTCAGGGAAGAAGACATCCAGGAAGATGTTCCTTTGAACTCCTCAACATCTGGCTCACAAGAAGCCCACATGGTTCATCAACATCTGGCTCACAAGAAGCCCACATGGTTCATCAACATCTGGCTCACAAGAAGCCCACATGGTTCATCAACATCTGGCTCACAAGAAGCCCACATGGTTCATCAACATCTGGCTCACAAGAAGCCCACATGGTTCATCAACATCTGGCTCACAAGAAGCCCACATGGTTCATCAACATCTGGCTCACAAGAAGCCCACATGGTTCATCAACATCTGGCTCACAAGAAGCCCACATGGTTCATCAACATCTGGCTCACAAGAAGCCCACATGGTTCATCAACATCTGGCTCACAAGAAGCCCACATGGTTCATCAACATCTGGCTCACAAGAAGCCCACATGGTTCATCAACATCTGGCTCACAAGAAGCCCACATGGTTCATCAACATCTGGCTCACAAGAAGCCCACATGGTTCATCAACATCTGGCTCACAAGAAGCCCACATGGTTCATCAACATCTGGCTCACAAGAAGCCCACATGGTTCATCAACATCTGGCTCACAAGAAGCCCACATGGTTCATCAACATCTGGCTCACAAGAAGCCCACATGGTTCATCAACATCTGGCTCACAAGAAGCCCACATGGTTCATCAACATCTGGCTCACAAGAAGCCCACATGGTTCATCAACATCTGGCTCACAAGAAGCCCACATGGTTCATCAACATCTGGCTCACAAGAAGCCCACATGGTTCATCAACATCTGGCTCACAAGAAGCCCACATGGTTCATCAACATCTGGCTCACAAGAAGCCCACATGGTTCATCAACATCTGGCTCACAAGAAGCCCACATGGTTCATCAACATCTGGCTCACAAGAAGCCCACATGGTTCATCAACATCTGGCTCACAAGAAGCCCACATGGTTCATCAACATCTGGCTCACAAGAAGCCCACATGGTTCATCAACATCTGGCTCACAAGAAGCCCACATGGTTCATCAACATCTGGCTCACAAGAAGCCCACATGGTTCATCAACATCTGGCTCACAAGAAGCCCACATGGTTCATCAACATCTGGCTCACAAGAAGCCCACATGGTTCATCAACATCTGGCTCACAAGAAGCCCACATGGTTCATCAACATCTGGCTCACAAGAAGCCCACATGGTTCATCAACATCTGGCTCACAAGAAGCCCACATGGTTCATCAACATCTGGCTCACAAGAAGCCCACATGGTTCATCAACATCTGGCTCACAAGAAGCCCACATGGTTCATCAACATCTGGCTCACAAGAAGCCCACATGGTTCATCAACATCTGGCTCACAAGAAGCCCACATGGTTCATCAACATCTGGCTCACAAGAAGCCCACATGGTTCATCAACATCTGGCTCACAAGAAGCCCACATGGTTCATCAACATCTGGCTCACAAGAAGGTGGGTGGGTAGGTGGGTAGGTGGGTAGGTGGGTGGGTGGGTTGGTTGGTTGGTTG
>JBBPBX010072983.1:7572-17936 GCA_038048925.1 Garcialebias charrua | reverse complement strand
TTTAAGCTGTTCGCGCAGCTGAGAGAAGACGGTACACAGGAATCGTTTAGGATTTGGCCAACGTATCTTCTTACGTTTACCTCTTTCCGTGTAATTCAGGTGTGTCACAACTGTCGGCGCAGTCGCAGATGTGCCTGATTGTACAGACTGCGACGGGTCACTGTCGTTGTGTGCGTCTTCCCACCCCTCGACTGAAGAGGGGCTCTTTGAGTCTGTAAAAACTATGTCATTTCTGATTAGTTCTAGACACAAATGTTCCTGAACCAAGGTTTCATTGAAAGCTTGGCTAATTGCCGAATTACCTGTCCCAGAGGACAGTACAGCGTCTGTGGTGTGGGATCCTCGGACCTCCACACAGTCTACTACCTGTGGTAGAGAGTGAGAGTACACCCCCCTTTTGTTGGAGGAGGGGTCCTCAAAATCTGTGACACTGAAATCCAAGTGACTGTCAGCATGTCGCGGACTGCCACTTCCAGGACTCACATGTCCTTGAACCAAGGTTTCATCGAAAGCTTGGCTGATGGCTGAATTACCTGTCCCATAGGACAGTACAGCCTCTTCGGTGTAGGATCCTTGGATCTCAACACCTTTCACTACCTGTGGTAGGTAGTGTTCAGTGAGTGCTGACTGTGTCAGCTCGCAGAGGAGGTTCTCTTGTCGGGCCAGAGTCTGGTCCAACTGTTGAGTCTCTACTGTCTCATCTGTAGTTGAAGGTTCACTTACCGGGCTTGTGACCACGGTTGGGGAGTCCCTCGTGGCCACTGCGGTACCTGCGGTTAGGCAGTCTGTACCACAACGAGGAGGCACTTTTATTGGCAGGGGTTTTCTCACTGTTGCCCACATTTTCTGTTGACCATAATCTATAATCGCTTCAAAACGGTTTATAAAGTCTTGGCCAACCAGAAATGGGAATGAGTCAAGTGTGGACACATACACTGGGTGGTGTAGTGTCGTTTTGCCAATCTGCATGTGAACCATAGCTATGGCTGTTAGGGTTGTTCTCGTCTCTGCGAGACCCTGTAGCTCAATAGCACATTCCTCAAAGGGTATTTGCCCGTCAACACCGTTGGCGGCGGTCCTCAGCTCCTCGAACAGCTTGGCCGACATAATAGTTATATCAGAACTGCCATCCAGGAGGGCTTCACGCTCAAGGACACCTTCCAGTGTGATGGGCAGGTAGGCTTTCTTAGCCACCCCCCTTTGCATAAAGTTACACAGAAACCTCACAGGTCTTTGTCCACGTTTCTGTTCACGTGTGACTCTGGCTGTGTAATCTTGTTTACTGTCAGCATCTTGTTGGCTGTCAGCATCATGACCTTCAGGATGTTGTTGTGTGTCAGCAATTGGTTTGCTGTCAACATCCATGGCAATGTCAGAAGTAGTGTGCGCTGAGTTATTTGTGTGCTCTGAGTCTTTGTGAAAGACAGTGCTACACATCGCTCCAGGTTGGTCAATGTTGATAGTGTCATTATCAATGATAACGCCACTCATTGTATCAGGTTGGTCAAGCACAGCAACATTCAAATCTACTGACAAACTACTTACTTCCTCTGTCTCTTCCGAGCATAGAGGTGTTGGGCCATTGTTTCGGGACATTTGTGACTCCTTGCCTATTTCGAACTGTTCTGTTCGAGGCGCGGGAGGTGCAGTTCCAAGGCTCGGGGGTGTCTGTTGGGACAACGCATAGTTACATGAGTATAGGTCCCCATCCTTCAATTTCTTTTGAAGTCCACCCGCCGATTGACCTTGGTTTTCACCCATCTGGTTCGATCTGAACCATTTTGGTTTCTTTCTCCCGCGGATACCCCCACTTTGTGGTTTGTCAGGTTGAAAGGTCTGTTTCTTTTCGCCTTTGTTAGGAGAGGGAGTTGATGAACTTGTCCCTTCTAGCTCCAGCGAGTGGGATTTGACCGCTTCATTCGGGGACACCTGTAAGGGTGTTTTGGCTAGCATGTTAGCTGCAAAGACATCCGCAGCACACTCTACTATTTCATTCAAAGATGTTGCTTCTAAATCACCCCAGGCCAAGTTCCATGGCAACTCGAATCTAACATCAGGGATTAGATTATCCCTGAAAACAGATTTGAAAAGCGTCTGCTCTTCCAGGTCAGGTTCCATCATGTCACCTATATACGCCTTCAAAATTCTGGCAAAGAAAAAATATGGATGTTCATCGTTTCTCTGCAAGACATTTCGGGCAGCTGAGTAGTCACCACACAATGAGAAAGATTTTTCCTCTGTGCAAGGTGCAGGGGGAGCAAGTTCATGGCTCCGGGGTTCCTCTTGGTACCCTCTGATGTATGGGTCTTCTAGAGGCACATACTGTATGAGCCTTGGACGCGTACCGTCTTGAACTTCCATCTTTAACTTGATTTTTTGTGAAAATCAATAAGACAGTTCGAATTTTAATGTGTGCAAATAAATCTTCACTTTTAATGCAGCACTGAGTCAATCAAACTAATCAGCTGTCTGGTTTAAGTGTTTCACTGTGTAAAAAGTATTTCTATTCATAGGTACCTTCTTCAGGTTTTACCCTCAAATGAATTGTAAAAGTTAAATGCCTTTTTGCAGTGTTAACTTTAAAATATAACTTATTTTTCAACAACAGTTACTAACTAACCCAAGCATGACGTCCGTTTTACTTACTCAAACACTATTTAAAAGATTCGAAATAAATACATTGTTCACACTAAAATGTACCCAGAATGCTGCTCCATTATGCCTTAAAAAAGATGTATTGCAGTTTGGCTAAACTGTTTTGCTGTATTTTGACAGTTATCAGGAGTGAAAAATGGATTACCTGTTTATTTTAAATATTTTTTATTTAAAATAAACTGGAGGTGTTTGTGTGCTTAGCATAACATGACAGATGGCATTCCAAATAAAAATCAGTGACTTTTATCAATTTGTTGTCTGTTGACATCCTCAAAGTTGTTCTGCTATCTTTGTTTTGATTTTTTGTGAAAATCAAGTCAGCAGATGCTTTCTGTTTATTTTGAATTTTGTATTTAAAATAAACTGGAGTCATTAATTTTACACAGAAAAACGTTAAAAATGCAATTTTTAACTAAAAGTGTACAGTGTACACCAATTCTGTTTAAAATTCAGAGATGTGAAGAGCTTAATGTGGAAATTCTCTGTTCTCCATCATTTTTTTAATTTATTTTATTTAATCTGAAAATCAAATAAAAGATGCTTTTTGAGTGTTATTTTAAATCTCTTCAGTATTTAAAATGAGCATCAATTGTTCGTCTGTACCTCTGTTATTCAAAAATTCTTTATTTAAAATAAACAGGATTTTTTGTTTGTGTACAGAACAATTTTAAAGCTGGTAATTTTCACCATAAAAAATGCTGACTTTATGATGTGTTGAGAGAAAACTCATCTATTAACGTCCAGCAGGGGGCAGCGTCGAGTATGTTATCACGAAGCGACTGAGTGAGTTTAAATCAGTACATGGAAAGAAAACAACCTTTTAGGGTTAGTTTTCAGTAAGAACGTGATAATTGCTCGAACAGCGTTCTTGTCAGAGACAAGTTTATGTTGCTAGACAGTGTTGATGGCTTCAGATGAGTGTTTAAGTGTGTGTTCGTGTGTGAACGAGTGTGAACCAGCGAGTGTGACCTGTCACTCAAAGTGCGGCACCTGGAAGTGACGACAAAAATGGGCGGGTCAACGCAGCGTGCGTAGCGCGTCACCAGCTTCTTACGTGAGCGAGGCGGAGCTCGCTACAACATACGTGACGTCAACAAATCAATCACAGCATATGTAGTTCATTCTCCAAGCATAAATGGCGAATGTAGTTTTTCTTACCTTCGACCAATGTAGTACCGGAAATGACGACAAAGTGGGTTGGTCGCAACGGCGTGCGACGTGATTGACAGCTCACAACAGCGAATCAGCGTTCGCTACAAGAGTGATTGACAGCACCCAACAGCGAATCAGCGTTCGCTACATGAGTGATTGACAGCACACAACACTCGTTTCATCCAATCACAGCTCATAAACGGACATGAGACACGTCTTCTTAACGTTAGCTTGCACAGCAGACCACAACTTCATAGACTCTTAAAAACAACTCAAACGCTACAATTTAACTTCCCAAAATGCTGAAACATGCGGCGCACATCTAGACAGGCCAACTTAGTCACGCTCAGTAACCCAGCACTGCAGCTGTTGAACAACACGGACTCTCACGGAGTCACTCAAGGTCGGTTCCGGTCCACGTTAGAGGAGCAGAAAACTCGGGTCAGAACCCATTATCCGACAACGTTCTAACATATATGCTGCTTCGACCTTCTTTAAAATGTAAAATACCACAACAGCAATCTTGTAGATGTTAAATTAGCTTCCAGGCTTCTGACTCGGCGGTCAAACAAAGCTTTGTACAGGAGTCTGCGTGAACTGGACCGAACCAGAACCTCCACAGACTACGGCTGACAAAACTTCACCTGAATGCTTCCAACAGCGTCTAACAGAGTTGAAACAATAATAATCTCACAGCTTCAAATGATAAAAACATGCAGAATCTGCCTGCTTTGAACACTTCCAGCCAAAATCATTATCCTCAGAGTTTAAAACTTGGATCCTTTTATGCAAACATGACGTTACAGTTCATGACTGAGACCACAGATTTATCAATAAACTTTTAGAAGCCGATACGAGGCCACCAGATGTAAGGGGTTAAAGGGGGGGTCAGTTTAATACTGACCTCCTTTTTACCTTAATTTACTTATTCAGATTGAATAGTAATTTCACGGATTCTCTTCTTTTTCAGTTTATTCAATATTTCTGTGATCTTTATGATGGATAAATAAACAGAGCCATTAAGTGACAATGGACACGTTAACTTAGTTTGATATGTCAAAGAGACACTATCATTTATTTAAAATAAATCAACTAAATTAACACCATTACACTTGATTGACATGATTTCACTTTCTTTCAATTCAAATACGTCAGCACACTTAAATTTAACACAACAGACATAAATATTAGATGTTACACATATTTAGTCTGAGGGGCATTTCAGCTTAAAATATAGTTTCCAGCTTAGGTTGAGAGGGAAAAGAAATAGGAGGAAAGATTTAAGAAGAAAATTATCCTGAGCATGAGACCAGAGTGACACTTTTCATCCGACTTCTGCTAAAATCCAGGTACGTTTTGTAAACAGCTCCTTTACCTTTTGACGACCGCCCGGTAAGAGGGAAGACACCAGCCTTCAGATGCACAGAGTCCTTTAGTCCCAGCACGTCCAAAACTGGTTTTAGTTTACGTTTCAACGTCTCCTGGCTTCCGCGTTGGTCATCAGAGAATATGTCAGCTTCAGGCCTCTGACTTCAAGATAAACTTATTCCAGGAGGGAATAAACAAAGTTTTTGAGCTCGGCTTGTTCGAAGTAGACTCATAACAGCCTGTTATCAGTCCTTAGCTGAAGACGCCGGTCGTTAGCTCTTGACCACACGTGTCCAGCTCTTGGGAAAGTTCACATCTCTTTGGAAGTTCCCAGCAACTCTCTGGCGCGTTCTCGCACAGTTTAGAACTTAAAGAGCAGGCACAAAGAGAGGAGTTCACTTGTCTTATCAGAACCCAAGGTTACAGCAGCAGAGGGAAATTGTTTAGGAAAAGACAGAGCAGCTGGAGCCTTGTTCATGAAAAACAACGGATTAAACTGTCTTCTTATTTCTAAACAAAACAGTCGGGTCTCTGTGACCCGCAATTTCACCTTTAACATAGCAGTGAACACAGTTTAACTCTCACAGAATAACACAGCTTAAAAGCACACATCATGAAAATGACAAAAGTTATTCTTTTGATCACATCAGCCTAAAATCAAAGATAGAAATAGTCTCTTATTGGTGACTATGTTATCAGATTATAGCTAAATGAATGATTTTGTAGTAAATGTCTTGCTTTACTGAGAGGTCAGTAAAGGTCATCACTGGACAGTTCAAAAACCTTAATTTGACCCTGGGTAGGTCCATTACAACGACGTCGACTGACGTCGTCATTCAAAATGGCTGCCGCCACGAAGGAATTTTCATCGAAAACAAGGTAAAAAACTATTATTTCTTTGCTGAGAAAAGTATATTTCTTAGCTGACGTTATATCAGAAGTGTTCCTGAGCTTAACAGTTCCTAAATCAATTCACGAAATGGTCAAATCTGCTGGATTTAAATAGTTTCGGTTTGACATTTTCCAAACAGCCTCGGGTGCGCTACGAAAATAAATGATAAAAAATCGAAATTTATCTCAAATGTTTCATCTAGGCCAACAGTCAGTAAATTAGAGACATATAATTACACACTGGTAGCAGAAAAAATATCCACCGAGTGGTTTCTGAGCTTTTTATCTGAATAGCCTGGACCTCGCCAGGCTAAACTAACAAAACTCCGCCTTCTGTTCTCTGATTGGTCCATTCAAAAATCTGCCGGAGAAATCGTTGTCTATGGGAGAGATGCCAGACCCTAGTCCAAAGCGAAGTGAAGGTCATGGGTCTGGTTTCAACCAGGCTAGACCAACACAGACTCAAGGTAAACATCATTAAGTTCTGCCTGTCTCCAAAACAACTGTGTGTTTATCTGAATTTGGCTCCCCTGGCTGGCCTTGAAGGCCACCTTATCTGAGTTTGTCTGGAGAACATGTAATCTGATGTTCTGCCCCCCTCCCCTTCCCTCTCCCATCGAGGAATTTCCAACTGATCACCAGCGGAAACCAGCTGAATAAACATAATTGTGTCATAATTTCAGGACTCTTGGATTCCCATAGGCGTTGTCCTTGGCCATTCACCAACATCCCTCGAGAATATTCACGGATCTCACCAGAGGGAACTGGTTGATTTTTCCATCCTTGTCAGAACTCTTACAGTGTCCTCGGGTGCATCCTTGGACATTGCTCACCCCTCTCGTCATCCCCCTCTGCAGAATGTCTGCGTCACTATGTGCTTGTATGTGCGAGGTGGTTTTTAATATCAGAGTTTTTTTTCTCAGCCAAGAAGATAAAGTTTAATAGGATTTTTTTGCCTCCAATTACGTGTCCAGTTTCAATACTTTTTGTCTGTTTAAGCAGATCTCACTTGTAAAGTCACCGTTCATCTGTGACTATCTGCGTTCATCTGTGACCATCTGCTCATGTTCGTGCTGCTGTTTATAATGATGTTTTTCTACTACATTAGGGCTTAGTGTATTACTAGCTGATGTCTCTCTTAGTTAATCCTAGATGTTATTATTGTTCTTCTCTTGCATTTGTTGTTGGATGTAACTGGGACCCTGTGTACATAATCTCGTTTTCAACACATGTACTACATGCGGTGCAAATGACAATAAATTCTCTCTGACTCTGACTCTGACTCTAAATGAGTTTTCGAGGCTCAATGTGATTTATCTGTCTAAATAAAGGTTGAATGAATTATTATTAGGTTTTTTTGTAGCAGTATTGAGCAAAAGCTTTGGCTACAGTAGTGCAGGAAGCGTTTAGGCAACATCACAGGCACGCAGTGGGTCATATGATGCATCCCAATCTCAGTAGTGTATCTCTTTAACAAATGTTGCACTGTCCGAAGATAAAGGTGACACTTGTTGATTATCAGAGAGGGCTCATTTGAACAAATTTATCAAGAAAACAACCCCATCAGTTTTGTCATAACTAGAAGGCTGTCAGAGGGCAGCATGGCCTGACATTGAACTGTGAATCAAAATTCAGTTTACAGGACAATTGTATTAGAGAGACTATCACTGCCTTATTAATTTGTTTTATTTTTTACAACACGTTGCAGCATGCCCCTCGATGGACACTGGCTTTATTCCTAGGTACCCCAGAGTAAGGGTCTGGACCATGCAGCCTTCCATTCAAAAGGTCTGAGTCAGTGCTTGGTGCAATGGGTCTTACCCTAATAAGATTGATAGACCTGTGGTTAGAGTGGTGTTGTGTACTTTATTTGTCTTTTATACAGTCCAACAATCTAACCTAAATTTTAATCAAAATAAATGAGTAAAATCTTAAAAATTTAACTACATTACTATTTATTTCTGACAAGACAATCAGACAAGTGTAGCCAGTTATAAGCAATGTTTTAGTAGTATTGTTTGTGTGCTTTACATTAAAAAGTAAATAAATCAAAAGTTCCATATTCAAAAAGAACAAGTAGATTTCATTAGGTTGTGTAAATTTCAGGATACAGTATAAGCAAAAAGAAGAGAGAATTTTTTTTAATTTTTTTTTAAATTTGGCTTCATAATGTGCCGAACACTTCATTAATATCTAAAAAAGCTAAGTCTAATCCTCTGGACATTCAAAAAACAGAACAAACCAAAAAATAAATAAATAAAAAAACAGTAGAAACGTTTCGTCTTTCGTCCGAAAGACTTCCTCAGTCTGAGATGCTGTATTCAGCTCAGTCTTAAATAGCACCCTCTCACAGTGGATCAACCAGTTTGCTGATGACTGAATGTCATCAGAGGACCAGGCCTTTTTACATTTTTCTACCTGTATTATTGAGCATGCAACAGGGTACTTCATTAATAATTTTCTTAGGTGCACAAATAAAAAATAAATAAACACTCTTATTAAAACTTTATTTAAAGAATCTACACAAATTGTTTGGACACATTGTGACATGTAATTTATAGAATAAGTACAACAATCAAGATTGCAATTAACACTGATTATACCATAAAAAGGCAACAAACTAATTCAGTGTCATGGCAAAAGTACCATAAACAGAGAACAAGTAAAAAAATTAAACTATAAATTTTTAAAATAAAAAGAAGCACATTTTTATTTTTTCTACTTTGTTTTACAACAATGTTTTACAGGTAAAACTGTTCCTTAACAGATATCAGGCATCGAAAACATATTTAAAAAACAACCATCAACTGTTTTATGCAGTTTATAGATGGTTTGTTCCGCAATAATATTAAAGGCAGAGGTAAAACAATGACATCTATTTTCTTAAAGTTTTTCTATTTGAGTTTTATTTTATCAACATTTTGCATAATTTCTTTCTAAATGAAAAATAGACACTGAAAATCAAACATGGTTTGCATGGTTCATATACTGAAAGTGTTAAAACACACAATTTTAACAACTTTTACAAATCTCTGTACTAATTTTTGGCAAAGGTGTGCTCATTTTCTCCTCTCATCTTGCTTGGATTCATTCTGTAAATTAAATGTAGTTTACAAAATTTTCACATGGTTGTAAATTCACAGCCTTAATGTTTCCTCCAAGATGTTTTTTTTTTTTAAATTTTTATGGTGGTGGGGGGGGGGACCATCTTGTTTAGTTAAATCTAACACAAAAGCAGAAATGAATTTAATGGTTCGGTTGCAATTCTGAATGCAGGGTACACTGGCTCAGTGAATGTGAAACTGAAGGTGTGAAGGTGGGACTTTTGGTCAGAGGAGACTCTGAAGGAAAAAGAGCCTTCAGGCCAGTCCAGGTACACCCCCACTCTGTTTGCAGGAGCTCCTTGGATGTGGGTTGTCTCATTATTGTGCAGGGCATAGTGGCCTTCATCAGAGCACAGCAAACACCAGGACTGATCATTCATTCCAAGGCTGATGTCATTATTTCCTCCTATGTTTTGATCCCTTTGTAAGTTACCCCAATGGAAACTCTTCCTCCCCACACAACTTCCCAGTAACACCGACCAGTAAGACCACCTTTACACAGCAGCTGTTCAATGACATCAAACCTGTCTGGATGATCAGGATATGGCTGGTTTTCTGTTCCCATGGTCACTTTTCTGTTGTTGTCAGACAGAATGAGGTCTCTGTGTGCTGTGTTGATGTCCAGCTTGAGTTCACAGGTATCTGATGACAGATGTTTATTACATGAACAACCTCCATAACAGTTCATATAGGTTATGTATTCATTACTTGTATTAATATTACTATAGGTTTTTCAACAATAACTTTAAAACATCAAACATATTTTGTCAGCCATTGTTGCGCTTCAACAATAAATAAATAAAATTGTCTGAACTGTGTTTTTTTTATTTATTATTATTATTTCACCTTACCTAAGAATTGTCAATTTGATTACTTAGCTCATTTGTTGACAAATGCTTGTATATTTGTGGGAAGATTGTTTTTTAAACTCCAACGTTTTTGTTTTTGTATTGTGTGTGTATATATATATATATATATATATATATATATATATATATATATATATATATATATATATATATATATATATATATATATATATATATATATATATATATATATATATATATATATATATATATATAATATATATATATATATATATATATATATATATATATATATATATATATATATATATATATATATATATATATATATATATATATATATATATATATATATATATATATA
>JBBPBX010072982.1:0-17936 GCA_038048925.1 Garcialebias charrua | reverse complement strand
TAATCGTGCTAAGAGCTGTTATCACACAGTGATCACGTAGAATGTTAGCAAATACACCTGTACCAGGGAATTTGTGAGGCATATTTGTTAGAAACAGATCTAAGATGGAAAATTCTTCATGACAATTTTTGTTTGGTCTAGTGGGAGAGTTAGAGTTGGGTTAGATTGAGAGATGGGCAACATTCCTTGAATTTATCACAGAGGGGGGTCGACTTATCCCAGTCAATGTTGAAATCTCATCCATCCATCCATCCATCCATCCATCTTCTTCCGCTTATCCGGGGTCGGGTCGCGGGGGTAGCAGCCTAAGTAGGGAGGCCCAGACTTCCCTCTCCCCAGCCACTTGGAGCAGCTCCTCCGGGGGAATCCCAAGGCGTTCCCAGGCCAGCCGAGAAACATAGTCCCTCCAGCGCGTCCTGGGTCTTCCTCTGGGTCTCCTCCCGGTGGGACATGCCCGGAACACCTCACCAGGGAGGCGTCCAGGAGGCATCCTAACCAGATGCCCGAGCCACCTCAACTGGCTCCTCTCGATGTGGAGAAGCAGCGGCTCTACTCCGAGTCCCTCCCGGATGACTGAGCTTCTCACCCTATCTCTAAGGGAGAGTCCAGCCACCCTGCGGAGAAAACTCATTTCAGCCGCTTGTATCCGAGATCTTGTTCTTTCGGTCATAACCCAAAGCTCATGACCATAGATGAGGGTGGGAACGTAGATCGATCGGTAAATTGAGAGCTTTGCCTTTTGACTCAGCTCTCTCTTCACCACGACAGACCGGTACAGCGCCCGCTTCACTGCGGACGCTGCACCTATCCGCCTATCGATCTCACGCTCCAGTTTTCCCTCATTCGTGAACAAGATCCCGAGATACTTAAACTCCTCCACTTGGGGCAGGACCTCCTCCCCGACCCGGAGAGGGCATGCTACCCTTTTCCGGCTCAAGACCATGGCCTCGGATTTGGAGGAACTGATCCTCATCATGTTGAAATCTCCTGCCACCAAAATTTCATTGTATTTTAAATTTCCTATGAATTCTGTCAGGGAGGACAGAGCCTCGGGTGTTGCGGAGGGGGGACGATAGCAGTCCACTACAGATAAGATCTGACCTCCTTTCAAAGGGATGTTCACATCTAAAGCCTCAAACTGGTTTGGGATTGTTTTTTTAGACGCAATACTGGCAGCCAAAGAATCTCTGATGTAGATAGCGACTCCACCCCCCCTTTTTTTCACTATCACATTGATAGATCTTAAACCCATTGATTACCAGATCATTATTCAGAACAGATTTGTTGAGCCAAGTTTCAGAGATGAAGATCACATCTGCCCCAGAAGAACTGACCTGAATTTTCAAGTAATCAAGTTTTTTTAGAAGGCTACGAGTGTTTACATGCAGGAAACGAAGACCAGACTTATTTTTAAAGTCATTTGGTGTACTATAGTTAGGGGGGGGGGGGCTGAATCCCTGAGATCAATAACATTATTATCAGACATTTTCTTGACTTCTTTGTCACTGATGTGTAATTACAGGAGTTAACAGTGTGACATTTAGCCCCCATAATTGAACCATGAGAAACATTAATGAAGACACGATCATTCAGAACCTAAAAACAGTGAAAGTTGAAGTGATGGGCAGATCCAGATGTGTTAATAAGATTCAGTGATTCCAGATAGTCTGAGATCTGAAAATAATGGCAATAATATGAATGGTGCAGAAAAGTCTCAGACCATAAAGCGTCACAAGTTAAATGGGCAAACAAATCCGTTGTGGAGGCCCAACTACAGTTTGAATTGGGCTGAGGGGGGCCCCAGCCCCCTTGTGAATAAGAATGGATGTGGCCATGGGGGACAGAAGCTGGACCCAGAATCAACGAATAGAAACAAATAATTTGCAGCAAATAGTAGAGTGAACTCTTAGGCAGTACTTAGGCTGCTACCCCCGCGACCCGACCCCGGATAAGCGGAAGAAAATGGATGGATAGATGGATGGATAGTAGAGTGAACTGCCAGAAGATCCTCCTGAAATTAAAGGCATGGTCCAAGCCTGTTTCAGGTCAGCAGGGAGCAGCAGCGGGAAAACAAGCACCAAAACAGCGCAGCTGCAGCCACTTCGCGCTTCACGTCACTCTGCTCGTCCGATCACCATAGCACGAAAGGCCACCTTCCCACGGAGAGGCTGAAGTTGTTACTACCCGTCTCTGCTCCTGTTCAGTTTCAGCAGCACTTCAAAGCAGCCGCGCGTCACCTCCAGTGACTCCAGGTGAGAGCAGTGGTTCCCACGGTGGTGAGACCGGCTTTAATGTAGAACGAAGTCCCCCACAGCCAACTTGGTTCAGTTCTGGTCCTGGGGCACAGGTTCGACCAGGTACACTTCCCCCCACGCCACGAGGCCAATTCAAACAAACAAAGGGCAGCAGAAAAGTCAGCATAAAACTTCCCTGCGAATCTTGTTTGAACCAGGAGAACCACAGATCCAGATGGGAAGTTCAGTTTGGATCCAGTGAGAGTGGCAAAGAAACACTGGGGCTTCGTGGGACGGCTCCCAAGCTCGAGGACTCACCTGGCTTGCAAGATGCGCTCAGAATGACCGGTGGAGTGTAGCGGCCGGTCCTGGGCCGGAATTTTTTTTTTTTTTTGGGACGGTCCAGTTCGGCTCTCTGAGTCAGTTGGAAGGTGGACCAACTTTAGTCCAATTCAAAAAAACGGGTCAGTTTGATGATAAAGACTACAGAGAGACCAGAGGGAGCAGCTGTTCGTCAGCTCGCCGGAACCGGAAGTACATGCTCTCGTCAATATTTAATTTATTTTTGTGCATTACTGATAAAACAGCTTGACAAATCTCAGGAAAAATCATGTAATATTGGATCATTTTCCTCGATAAATGACCAAGTATAATATTTTGTCTCATTTGTTTAACTGGGTTCTCTTTATCTACTTTTAGGACTTGTGTGAAAATCTGATGATGTTTTAGGTCATTTTTATGCAGAAATTTATAAAGTTTTAAAGGCTTCACAAACTTTCAAGCATCGCTGTATGTGTGAATTTAAAGTTATATTTGTGCCTGATGTTCACGTTTTCTGTGGTCCCTGCAGATGTTCAGCAGATGGTTCTGATTAAAGAAGCTCCTGAAGTACAGATGCTTGGGGTGGATCAACAGGATCCAGAGACCCTCAACATAAAGGAGGAAGATGAGGAACTGTGGACCAGTCAAGAGGGAGAGCAGTTTTGTGTGAAAACAGAGACTGATGACCCCGGGTTTGCATTCACTGCTGTTCCTTTGAAGAGTGAGGAAGATGAAGAGAAACATCTATTTTTACAGCTTCATCAGCACCAAGTAAAAGAGGAAGATCTTCCAACCAGCAGTTCAGCTGACCAGATGAAAGCATCAACTGGTGGAGAGGACTGTGGAGGAGCAGAGACTACCAGGAACCCAGATCTAAATACTTATGGAGATGATTGCAGCTCTTCAGAGACTGAAGTCAGTGAGGATGATGAAGGTGATGATGTGAATGACTCTGACTCTCAGCTAAAAGACTTATCAGACTCTGGGTCAGAACCTGAAGACGGTGACAAAGACTGGAAGAAGAGCAGAGCTCCTGAGTCAGGCGTAAACACTGTCAACAAATCTTGCAGCTTCACTGAGCATGGGAAACAATTTCACAAGACAAGTCAGTCAGTGATGTCTTCAAGTTGTTTGGTTGTCAAGGAATGTGTTGAAGTGAAGAAAACTGGAGGCTCAGTCGAGAAAAGACAGTCAAGACAGACCTCATTTAGTTGTAAAGACTGTGGAAAAAGATTTAACAGAAAGGGTAATCTAAACAGACACATGATAGTTCACACAGGACAGAAAGCATTTGCTTGTGATCTTTGTGGACAAAGGTTTGGACATAAGTCAACTTTAAATACACACATGATAGTTCACACAGGACAGAAAGCATTTGCTTGTGATCTTTGTGGACAAAGGTTTGGACAGAAGTCAACTTTAAACAAACACATGATAGTTCACACAGGACAGAAAGCATTTGCTTGTGATCTTTGTGGACAAAGGTTTGGACAGAAGTCAACTTTAAACAAACACATGATAGTTCACACAGGACAGAAAGCATTTGTTTGTGATCTTTGTGGACAAAGGTTTGGACGGAAGTCAACTTTAAACACACACATGATAGTTCACACAGGACAGAAAGCATTTGTTTGTGATCTTTGTGGACAAAGGTTTGGACAGAAGTCAAATTTAAACACACACATGATAGTTCACACAGGACAGAAAGCATTTGCTTGTGATCTTTGTGGACAAAGGTTTGGACAGAAGTCAAATTTAAACAGACACATGATAGTTCACACAGGACAGAAAGCATTTGCTTGTGATCTTTGTGGACAAAGGTTTGGACAGAAGTCAACTTTAAACACACACATGATAGTTCACACAGGACAGAAAGCATTTGCTTGTGATCTTTGTGGACAAAGGTTTGGACGGAAGTCAACTTTAAACACACACATGATAGTTCACACAGGACAGAAAGCATTTGTTTGTGATCTTTGTGGACAAAGGTTTGGACAGAAGTCAAATTTAAACACACACATGATAGTTCACACAGGACAGAAAGCATTTGCTTGTGATCTTTGTGGACAAAGGTTTGGACAGAAGTCACATTTAAACACACACATGATAGTTCACACAGGACAGAAAGCATTTGCTTGTGATCTTTGTGGACAAAGGTTTGGACAGAAGTCAACTTTAAACACACACATGATAGTTCACACAGGACAGAAAGCATTTGTTTGTGATCTTTGTGGACAAAGGTTTGGACAGAAGTCAGATTTAAACAAACACATGATAGTTCACACAGGACAGAAAGCATTTGCTTGTGATCTTTGTGGACAAAGGTTTGGACAGAAGTCAGATTTAAACACACACATGATAGTTCACACAGGACAGAAAGCATTTGCTTGTGATCTTTGTGGACACAGGTTTGGACAGAAGTCAGATTTAAACAAACACATGATAGTTCACACAGGACAGAAAGCATTTGCTTGTGATCTTTGTGGACACAGGTTTGGACAGAAGTCAGATTTAAACAAACACATGATAGTTCACACAGGACAGAAAGCATTTGCTTGTGATCTTTGTGGACACAGGTTTGGACAGAAGTCAGATTTAAACAAACACATGATAGTTCACACAGGACAGAAAGCATTTGTTTGTGATCTTTGTGGACAAAGGTTTGGACGTAAGTCATCTTTAAACAAACACATGGGGATCCATATCATAGAAAAGCAGTTTAACTGAATAATAACCTGTGTTTTGTCTCTTTTTAATCTCATATAAAATAACGCATTCCTTTCAGTAATGTTTTTTCTTTGTACCTTTATTACCAAACATTAGATTTTTATATTTGACCACTACGTGGTGCTTTGATTTTTAATATGAGAGCTTCTGTAAAAATCTAGTTCAACTTACACCAGAAGAGGTACATCTTTCATGGTTTGTCACTGAGGAGTCCCGTCTCAACGGTGGACGACAGGTGCAGACAAGCTACACAGCTAAATGCACAGCAAACAGTTAAAATGTGCTGCAAACACATGAATAATCCTAACTCCTAACCAATAAAACAAATGCAACAGAAAAAAGGTCTTCAATCACAGAAAATAAATGAAGAAACACACAATCAAAAAAGAAAAACATGCTGCACCAAAAACACCAAAACAACTGAAAATGAGATGTGTTAAAAACAACAAAAAAAAGTATACAGACCACTAGTGGGGCTTGTCCACCAAGTCACATTGGACCAGACGCCCTGTAAATACATTTTAGCTGAGCTGCCACTTTCTAAAGTCATAATACTTTCATAGTATGCAAGGATATATAAAATGTCTCAAGTAAAGAGAGGTTTTGGTAATGTAAGTGTAGGAGGACAACGGAGTGTCTCCAGGATGTAAGAAATGTTTTGTTGAAAACAATGTGGAAATCCATGATGAAAGTGAAATCGCAAATGGATTTAACAATTCTTTTGTGAAAGTCGGATCTAACCTTGATGGAAAAATACCAAAATTGGACACAAGTACGGGTCATTCTATTAATAGTAGTGTAAATAGCATGTTTCTAAAGGGAACCGACAAGGAAGAAATACTGATGGTAGTCAAAAAAATTGCTGATATAAGATCAAAAGACTGTGAAGATATGGACATGATGGTTATGAAAGAAATCATAAGTTATGTTATCGAGCCATTCACATATATTTGTAATTTGTCATTTTCATCTGGAATATTTCCGAACAGAATGAAAATAGCTAAGGTGGTTCCTCTTTTTAAGAATGGTGACAGGTGTCTATATAACAACTACAGACCTATTTCATTGCTGCCACAATTCTCAAACATTTTAGAAAACTTATTTGTATTTAGATTTGACCTTTTTCTAGATAAACATAACATTTTAAGTAACAGTCAATATGGGTTCAGATCAAATAAATCAACTTCCATAGCTCTTATGGAGTTGACGGAATATGTAACTGCAGCAGTGGATCAAAAACCATATTGTGTTAGTGTGTTTGTTGATCTAAAAAAGGCGTTTGATACAATTGACCATACTATTCTACTTGGAAAATTGGATAAATATGGTATCAGAGGACCTGCTTTGCAGTGGATACGTAGCTATTTGCATGACAGAAAACAATTTGTACAAATAGATTATTTAAGATCTGGACTCTGTAGTGTTTCATGTGGAGTGCCACAGGGCTCTGTATTGGGACCAAAGTTGTTTATTTTATGTATCAATGATCTGATGGATGTGTCTGGTATTCTCAATTGTGTCCTTTTTGCTGATGACACCACTTTTTTTTATTCGAGTTATGACTTGGAAAAATTGTTAGAGTTAATTAATAAGGAGTTTGTCAAGATACAAACTTGGTTTGATTTAAATAAGCTATCATTGAACTAGTGCTGGACGATAATTCAATAACGATAAATATCGCGATATACTTTTATTCAATAACGATGATATGAAAATTAAGCATATTTTCGATATTTCGATAGGATTTTACAACGTTTTTCTGTTTCTGTTCGGGTTGGAGCGGCTGCTTCAACAACCCGCCCGGACAGAAAAAGCTGTGACACAAAACGTGCGTGGTGACGTCGTTGTTACGCAGCGCTCACTCCAGCAGCAGGCGTTAGCGGTAGCAGGCTAAAAGCTAAGCTAGTCTCCAAAGCGCGTTAAGTTTTCGCTTCAAAACGAGTCAAACGAGTGCTCATGACCGTCAGAATGTGACTGAACAAAGTTTCACAAGCGAAGAGAAAGCAGACGACATCACTGATGAGAGGAAAGACTAATTCGTCGGTGTGGACGTAGTTCGGTTTTGTTAAACTGCAGGTCTCATCTGCAGCGAGTCCTACTCGGTTTCTTTATTTTGCAAAACGTGACAAAGTCGTTCTAACTAGCGGTGGAAACATCTATTCTAACTTGTTTAATCTGAAGAGTTTCCACTCGATATAATATGAGAGTCAGAAGATGAAGAACAATAAAGTTTGAGCCAACGTTTCCCTGAAACTACAACGTAAACAAACAGCCCCAGCAGCGCTGCATGTTTTTTTATTCAAAATAAAACAAATTCATCAGAAGAAGAAAAAACACTGAATGAAAATGTGCAGAAAGACGAAAATAGTGTTTTAATATCTGCCCCTTGTTTAAAAAATACAAAATAACTACAAACAAACAACCTTCACTTCACCTGCACCACACCTTCCCAACAACTTTGATTTAATCATATTTTAAAACATATAAATAGTTTTAGAAATGTTTATGGTGATATCAAGTCAACACAATCCTGTTTCCTGATTTACAACTCAGCTCCTTCAAACTAGTCCTAAATGGAGGTTTTACAAACATTTACATTCCCTTCAGGGTTTAATAACTTTAAACAAATTTTAATTGAATATTTGGGGGGTAATTTTTTTTCAGTTTTATACATGACTTGTAAAATACTATGTTCAACCAAATCATAAAATTTTAATAATTTAAACTGATGAAATATTTGTTGGGTGACCATAGCACTTCCTACTAATAATTCTTGTAGCTCTTTAAAAACAAAACAAAAACAACAGGGTTTGTAATAGTTTTACATGCTTTTCCCCAAACTTCAATACAACAGATTAAATATGGAACAATTATTACATTATTCAATATATTCAAAACTTTGTCATTCAAAAACTATTTTACTTTATACAGTAATGCAATTGATTGTTATTTTTATTCTTAAGTAATTTCCATGAGATTTCTATGTCAGCTTCTTATAAATAACAACACCCACAAGTTTTATTTAATTAACTATGAATTTCAATGCTGTAAATTTTAAAGATGTTTAAAGTTAAAACTATTAATATTGACACAGTTGAGAATTTTATGGCAAGAAAGTTCATGCTCAATAATCCAGGTACCAAATCCAATAATTTTCAGTCGGGTCATCTGGACAGTTTCTTTTTTATAGAAACTGGATGGAGGATGGAGGGTGAAACGTTTCTATAAAAAAGAAAGTGTCCAGATGACCCGACTGAGAATTATTGGGTTGAGAAGTTTATGTTTATTTGATGGTGATTTCCATCTTTTTGGAGGCTAAATACAAATACAAGGAGAACATTAATTTATTTGTATAGTTTATAGTTTTTTTTAGGCTTTTATATTGTTTATATCGATATCGAATTATATCGATATCGACCGAAATTAAGAACTATATCGTGATAAAAATTTTGGCCATATCGTCCAGCCCTACATTGAACACAGATAAAACAAACTATATGATTTTTAGTAATGAAAAGATATCTTCTGCTGTTCCTTTCATAATTAATGGTGTTGAAATATGTAGTGAATGAAACAAAGTTTTTGGGAATAATTATTGATGATGAACTGTCTTGGAAGCAGCACAAAAATTCTGTTAAAACAAAAATATCTAAATCCACGGCTGTATTATACAGAGTGAAAGACTTATTGAACGATAAAGCCTTGTATTTGCTGTGTAATGCAATAATTGTACCACATTTGAATTACTGTGTTGATGTTTGGGGAACAGCGTGCAGAACTATAACAAAGCCTATTATTATCTTACAGAAAAGAGCTATAAGAATCATAACAAGAGTGCATTACTGTCATCCATCTAATATATTGTTTTCTAAAATGAAACTATTGAAGTTCTATGATCTGGTGGAATATAATGGAGTCCTCGAGTTACGTACGAGTTACATTGCTATGCACTGTTCGTATTCCGATTTTGACGTAAGTCGGAAATCGGTACACGTGGCGTTCGTAAGTCCGGATTTTTTGATGTAAGTCGGAACTCAGATCACGTGGCGTTTGTACGCTGCGCCACACACCCGTTTATCGACATGAGACTGAACAAGCGTACATCTTCTTCGGCTTCTTTCGGCTTTTCCCTTTTCAGGGGTCGCCACAGCGAGTCATCCTCCTCCACCTCACTCTGTCCTCTGCATCCTCTGTCCTCACTCCAACTACCTTCATGTCCTCTCTAACTGCATCCATATATCTCCTCTTTGGCCTTCCTCTGTGTCTTTTTCCTGGCATCTGCATTTCTAACATCCTTCTACCAATATACCCACTGTCCCTCCTCTGGACATGTCCAAACCATCTCAGTGTGTCCTCTCTATCTTTATCTCCCAGTTGTTCAACATGTGCTGTACCTCTGATGATCTCATTCCTGATCTTATCCATCCTTGTCACGCCTAAGGAGAACCTCAGCATCTTCATCTCTGCTACTTCCAGTTCTTTCTCCTGTCTTTTTGTCAATGACACTGTCTCCAGACCATACAACATAGCTGGTCTCACCACTGTCTTGTAAACTTTTCCTTTGACCTTTGCTGACACCTTTTTGTCACAAATCACTCCTGAAACTTTTCTCTGAACATGACAAATACTGAACAAGCGTACATACTGGTCCATAAACATGCACAGAACTTTATTTACAAACGGTTAGCTAACCCATTACACCACACATTCATCTATAAACACAGCACGTACTAGCGTTCGGAGCGCGTTCGTAAGTCCGGATTGTCGTAAGTCAAGGACTCCCTGTATTCTTTTACTAATGTATGAAGCACAGAATCAAACACTACCTCCGAATATTCAAAAACATTTTGTAAAGAGGGAAAGCAGTTATAACTATAAGGGAACTGACATTTTTGTTAAACCACGTTATAGAACAAGTTTTAGGAGTAGGTCTACATTAATACAGTGCATACGGTAGGTATGTGGAATGGTTTGGATAATAATGTCAAAAAGGCTAAGTCTGTGTTTATATTTAAGAAATTGATTAAGAGTGAACTTTTGAAAAAATATATATAAACGGTGAAAATTATAAGTACCATATATTTGTGAATTGTAATAAGTTACATAATTGGTTCATGGATAATTATTGTTTAAAATTCTCTGATGCATGCTCAATAATCCAGGTAGAAAAATCTAAAAAAGCTAAGTCTGGTCCTCTGGACATTCAAAAAATAAAGCAAAAAAAAAAAATGTAGAAACGTTTCGTCTTTCATCCGAAAGACTTCCTCAGTCTGAGAAGCTGTATTCAGCTCAGTCTTATAAATAGCACCCTCTCACAGTGGATCAACCAGTTGGCTGATGACAGCCGAAACCAGCTGCTCACATGATCAAGGAGGACCATCACGTCCACATCTGAGCTGAATGCAGCAACTCAGACTGAGGAAGTCTTTCGGACGAAAGATGAAACGTTTCTACATTTTTTTTTGCTTTGTTTCGTTTTATTTTTTGAATGTCCAGAGGACCAGACTTAGCTTTTTTAGATTGTTTAAAATTGACTGTTTGAATTGATTTTGTTCAAAAAGGGGCAGATATAAGATTTTTTTTCTTCTGCTTCCTTTCATTTTAAATTTTTTTTCTTCTTAAAATGATTTTGTAAATATATTTTTTTGTGTTTTAAATTTGAAATGAACAAATAAATAAATTTAAAAAATGTGAGAACAGAGTTGCCTGTTACGTTAATTCACGGATTCTCTTCTTTTTGGATTAAACAATAAACTTGTGTGACCATTAAGTGATGAAAGAGTAATAATAATAATAATAATGAATTCAATTTATACTGCACTTTTCATTAATAAAAATCTCAAAGTGCTACAACAAATAAAACAAGTGATAAAATCAAGTAAAATCAATAATAATATCAACTAAGATTAAAGACAGAATCATGTGGAGGCAGAATAGGCCTACTTAAAAAATAAATAAATAAAACAAGTGATAAAATCAAGTAAAATCAATAATAATATCAACCAAGATCAAAGATAAAATCATGTGGAGGCAGAGTGCTATGAGACGTTTAAAACTGACCCATCAGGAAATGCGGCCATTTATTTAATCATCAAAATAACATCATATAATTTACACAGATTTATTGATTTACAATTTCCTATAAATTGACTTCAGCACAGATGGAAATCACGCGTTCGTAATTTTTTGGAACAACAGAATCAAGTAATGAGATGGTACTTTCTGAAGGCTTGTAGCTTATTTGTTACTGGCAAGAGATAAGGTTTTCTCGTCCTAGGGTCTGCGTCAAATCGGACCGAGTAGTGGCAAGTAGTTCCGGTTGAGTTTCAGAATAAAACATTCCTTTAGAAATAATTTTCATTCAAATCTTTGGAGCTTTTAAGCTCAAGGTGGATGTACGGTGACGGGCCGTAAATCCTTGCTGATGGACGAGACCTTTGGCGCATGGCCGAACGTCCATACAGCTTAGGAGAAAGTTTCACATCTCCCTCTCTAGCAAACTTGAGGAAGAAACAGGAAGTCAGATTTTATAAAAGAGGGCTGTGACTTGCCTCTCCCAGGGACTAGGCAGGGAATTAGATGAGGTCAAGGGGGAGGAGAGACAGGTTAGTTTAGGTCAGAAGTAGAAGCTCAAGTGTTAGACTTCAGGCGCCAGCTTCTTGATGTACTGATTAACTTGTCTTAACACTTTTTTAAACAAATACTAACGATCAACTTTCATTCAACCTTTATTTAGTCAGGTAAATCTTTTGAACCTCAAGGGCTCATTTACGAAAGCGACCTGCTAAAACTAAAGAACAATGAACAGCAGTGGTATAATTTCCTTAAACAATAAACAATAAACAAACAAACAATAAACAATAGAAAACAAAAGAGAGAAAAAAAAAAAAAAAAAGTTTTTTTTTTTTTTTTTTACAAAGTATCAAAAAACTAGCAAAACATTATAAGGTAGACGTATAAAATCAAAGACAGGAACAGATCTGCATTGGTTTTTGCCAGGATTCCAACAGATTCTGAAAACCATTTTGGTTTTGGTTTTTTGGTTTTTTGTCAAACTTGACATGACCTTGGCCTAAACAGAGTCTTTCTTTATCACAATCTGAAATGTAGAATCAAAAATTACTTTTGAGTAAAACATTAGCTTGCATGATGAAGTTGAAAGAAATCATTATACTGTTCCACAGTCGACTCAAATAAGTGATTACTTCAACATTAAAATGATATGAAATAAACATAATAAAATAAAGAAAAAGATACACAAATTAAATTGTTTCTTTTTCTTAACTATACAGTTACTTTAATTTTTGAAGTGTCCTCATAATAACTTTGATAAAAGTCTTTTGATTATCAAAATATTTAATAATAATAATTATAATAAAATGAAAGAAGATTATTCTTTGATTATTTGAATCAAGATTAAAATTAAAGAGTCTCTTGGTGAGATAAGTTGTGTCCTGGATTCAAATTAATTGGATAAACCATGTACATTCTTCCCTTGAGGGTTTTCCAACAAAAGGTGTCTCACTGACAGTTTCAGAGGCCTGAGGTGTACCCCTACATAATACAAAAAGTAGCAGCTGTTAAAGGTAAAGTAAGACAGAACATTAAACATTGGCTCCTTGGACAACAAATTGGATTATATACACCTGCTACGAACGACACAAAAGACTGTGAGAGACTGTTGTGTGTTTGTATTCACGGAAACGTGGCTTAACAACAACGTTCTGGACCACGCTATCCAGTTGGAGCAGCTAACATGCTACAGAGCGGACCGAGCTTTCATCAAGGGAGGTAAGACTCGCGGAGGCGGGCTCTGTGCTTACATCAACAACGCATGGTGTCGTGATGCTGCTGTGGTCTACAAACACTGCTCACCTTTTGTGGAGTTTATGACTATTAAATGCAGACCGTTCTATTTACCGAGGGAGTTTACAGCTGTTATGATTGTTGCTGTATATATCCCTCCAAGCTCCAACAGCAAAGATAGAGGTGAGGCACTAAATGAACTATATGTGCACATCAGTGAGCAACAAACAGCCCACCCTGATGCTTTTCTCATCACGGCTGGTGATTTCAACCAAGCAGATTTAAAGAGTGTTCTTCCAAAAACATACAGAAACATAAACTTTGCAACAAGAGGAAACCACACCCTGGACCAGGTTTACACCACCATGAAAAATTCCTACAGAGCCATCCCCCTCCCCCACATTGGTGCTTCTGACCATATCTGTGTTATGCTAAAGCCAGCATACAGGCCACTGGTGAAAGTCACAAAACCAGTCCGCAAGCAGATACGAGTGTGGCCAGAGGGGTCTTCAGAGGCACTCCAGGACTGTTTTGACACCACAGATTGGAGTATGTTCAAAGAAGCTGCTACCACAAACAACACCACATGTCTCCAGGAGTACTCAGACACTGTATGTTCATACATCACCAAGTGCATTGATGATGTAACCAACCTTAAAACCATCACTGTTCGGGCTAACCAGAAGCCATGGCTGACAGCTGAGGTTCACAGACTCATGAAAGCCAGGAATGCTGCCTTCAAAGCGGGAGATCAGGTGGGCCTGAGGGCAGCCAGAAACAACCTGGACCGGGGCATCAGAAAGGCAAAGAAGCAGTATTCTGGGAAAATAGCTCACCGTTTCAAGGACAGCAGGGATACACGCAGTCTGTGGCAGGGAATACAGACCATCACAAACTACAAACCACCCCCCCAGACCTGTGACAGCTCAGCCTCTGCGCTGAATGAACTGAATGAGTTCTTTGCTCGGTTCGAGGCAAGTAACAGCACACCAGCACATAAACTCCCCCCCTCTCCTGATGGCCAGGTGCTGACGCTGTCCTCAGACAGCGTAAGGCGATCATTCATCAAGATTAACGCCCGGAAGGCCTCTGGTCCTGACAACATACCTGGTCGTGTGCTGAAGGACTGTGCAGGGGAACTCGCAGCGGTCTTCACGGACATCTTTAACATCTCACTGAGCCAGGCCATCGTCCCCACCTGTTTCAAAGCCACCACCATCATCCCTGTCCCAAAGAAGGCAACGCCCGCATGCCTCAATGACTATCGCCCAGTAGCACTCACCCCCATCCTGATGAAGTGCTTTGAACGGCTAGTCATGAAAAGCATCACATCTGTCCTCCCTGACTCCCTGGATCCCTTCCAATTTGCATACCGACCTAATCGCTCAACCGACGATGCCATCTCCTCTGCCCTTCACACAGCTCTCACACATCTGGACACGAAGGACTCCTATGTTAGAATGTTGTTCATCGACTTCAGCTCGGCATTTAACACCATCATCCCCCAACAGCTCATCCTTAAACTGGACAGTCTGGGGCTGAACACCTCAATGTGTAACTGGCTGCTAGACTTCCTGACCGGGAGACCACAGACAGTGCGGGTCGGGAGTAACACATCTAGCACCATCACATTGAACACAGGGGCCCCACAAGGATGTGTGCTGAGCCCCCTTCTATTCACCCTGCTAACACACGACTGCACACCATCGTACAGCTCCAACCACTTCATCAAGTTTGCGGACGACACAACAGTGGTGGGTCTCATCAGCAACAACGATGAGACGGACTACAGGAACGAGGTGAGCCGCCTGGCCTTGTGGTGCGGACACAACAATCTCACTCTCAACGTGGAGAAGACAAAGGAGATTGTTGTGGACTTCAGGAAGAAGGATGCCCAACATGCCCCTCTGACCATCAACAGCACCGCAGTGGAGAGAGTAGACAGCACCAAGTTCCTGGGAGTGCACGTCTCAAAGGACCTGTCCTGGAGCAGGAACACTGCAGCACTGGCAAAGAAGGCTCACCAGCGTCTCTACTTTCTCCGCAAGCTGAAAAGGGCTGGAGCTTCAACCCCCATCATGAGCACCTTCTACAGAGGTGCCATAGAAAGTGTCCTGACCAGCTGCATCACTGTGTGGTTTGGTGCATGTACTGCATCCTGCCGCAAGAGCCTCCAGCGCATTGTGAGAGCAGCTGAGAAGATCGTGGGCACCTCCTTGCCCTCACTGCAGGACTTACACAGCAAACGCCTCACTCGGAAAGCCCACTGCATGGCAGGTGATCCCACACACCCACTACACAGCTGCTTCAGACTGCTGCCATCAGGGAGGAGACTGAGGAGTCTCCAGGCTCGAACCAGCAGACTGAGAGACAGCTCTGTTCATCAGGCAGTCAGGATGCTAAACACTCTGCCTGCTCTGCCCCCCCTCCCATTTGAACTGCCTTAACACTAAAACTTTCTCACACATTACCACACAACACAAAGATTTTAACACTGGACTCTGTGTCATCAAACGGGTTATTCACTAAACTCTCGGTCATGTGCTCATACAGTTTGCACTACTTCTCATACTTGCACTAATGTTTGTATTACATCACTGCCTATAGTCATAATACTGTTTACATTCTCTGTTTACATTTATTAATACTGTTTACTTTTATTACTACTGCTTACATGTAATTACTACTGTTTACATTTACACTACTCTAATATCTACACCACTGCTGATACATATACAGTGTGCTCTGAACGGTCTTATTTAGGGATGCCCAATGTGCCTTACTGCATATGCCACTTTTTGCCTCTATAACAACATCAACTACTACCTCATACATATACTGTGTACATTAACTCATACGCTGCTTTGCCACTTTGCAAATGTCAATGCTAGAAACCTTTAGTTTATTTTAGTTATACTTTTTATACTCTTTTTTTATACTAGTATGCAAAAACTCAGGACAGTATTATGTTCATTAAATGTTTAATGTTTTAGTTTTAGAGTTGGTGTAAATTTTCATACTCTTATACCACTATGCAAAAACTCAGGACAGTGTTAGTTTTACTATTTTATGCTTATGTCTATTATTATATGTTTCAGTGTTTCAATGTTTAGATGTTTACTGTTGCACCGAGGGACTGAGAGAAACGCAATTTCGGTCCTGTGTATGTCCTGTACAGTACATATTGCAGATCTGACAATAAAGTTGACTTTGACTTTGACTTTGATAATGGCTTTAAATGATGTAATTTGCTATTTCATAGGAAAACCAGTGACAATATATTACGATAAACATGAAAAGGAAAGCACTAGATAATTTTACTACAATTTGAAATTGGAAATGGTGAGTAAGGTTATCAAAACAAGCAGTAAGTCCAGCTAAGATTATCTGGCACATTTGTAAGATCTGCCAATGTATAATAGATATACTGTACTACACTCTAAAAACTGCTGAGTTAACAACCCAAAATGTAACCCAGTGCTGGGTCAAATTTGGACCGAGCCAACTCTGGATTGTTTTAACTCAACAGGGTTGGGTTGATGGTTTGACCAAGCAAGCTGGATTAGGGCAACTACCCAATGATTGGGTTAAATTGACCATTTTTTAAAGTTAAAGTTACCCAAAATTGAGTTGAAACCTAACACAAGGGTTATTTTACCACCATAATTTGCTTAAAAAATTATTATTATTTTTTTTTACTTTAAAATCCACCATATACAAACTGGATTAAAAACAATCATATTACCTCAAAAGTACTTTTATTTCCAAATGATATATACTGTATATGGCAACAGAATTCATATATGAAAGTTTCAAGGCAGACAAGTCAAGAAAGTATACAATTCATTAAAACAGCTCCCTTACTTCAGTTCATTCTTTGATTACAGCTCCAAAAATACACATTTATACACAAGAAATAATTTAATGTAAACGGTTTTACAGCAAACACGCAAAAAAATTGCAGCCATTTAACAAGTGACTATATCAGTACTTTAATAAAATGATAACAGGAAAAACTGTAGGTCAGAACATTTAATGATTCTTTATGAGGATTATTCACCCTTCCATTGCAGCTAACTGGGCCCTCATTAATTTTATTAGATTTGATTCATGTCCAGGGATTCCATAGATAACAATTTGAAGAAAATCCCAAACTGGGCACATGACTTTGTTTAGTTTACATCAAAAACACAAAAAAAACTTTAAAAAGCCATCAACAGCAGCACCCACAAGAAATGGATGCTCCATAGCAGTTCCATTTATGATAAGAAAAGCTTGGGAACAACATTGCCTGTCCCCAAGCTTGAGTACGTACAGATACTCTGTTGCTGCATCTTCAAGATCCTCCACCATGTGTGTCCCAACCTGATGGAGGGAAAAGACATAAAGCAAGCCATTAGTGATTTAAAACATAAAGATGAACATTCCCCATTAATAATTTTCTACTGATTCTTGTTTGATACAAAACCTCACTATTGAATATGACACACCTAGGTTTACGTACACTCTAAAAAAGCTAAGTCTGGTCCTCTAGACATTCGAAAAGTTAAAAGTTTTATTTGTAACCTAATGTGTTTGTTTTGTGTTTTAGTGTCAGTGAGGAATAAACTGATGTTCTGACCCGTCCAGAACCCAGTCTGACTGGATGATGGGTCCAGCTGACAGCAGGTTCTGGTTCCAGAGGACCTCCTTGTTAGAAAGTCACACAGACCTGAGTTCAGTTTTCTTGTTTCTCCTCAGAGACTCTGAGAGCAGACACGATGCGTTCATGGACACCTCTGAAGTGTAGGACACTATTGTTTTTATGATGGTTTCACTTCATCAAAGTGAACTCCAGTTCATGTTCAG
>JBBPBX010072980.1:0-15795 GCA_038048925.1 Garcialebias charrua | reverse complement strand
ATATATTATATATATATTATATATATATTATATATATATATATATATATATATATATATATATATATTATATATATATATATATATAATATATATATATATATATATATATCCATCCATCCATCCATCCATCCATTTTCTTCCGCTTATCCGGGGTCGGGTCGCGGGGGTAGCAGCCTAAGTAGGGAGGCCCAGACTTCCCTCTCCCCAGCCACTTGGAGCAGCTCCTCTGGGGGAATCCCAAGGCGTTCCCAGGCCAGCCGAGAAACATAGTCCCTCCAGCGTGTCCTGGGTCTTCCTCTGGGTCTCCTCCCGGTGGGACATGCCCGGAACACCTCACCAGGGAGGCGTCCAGGAGGCATCCTAACCAGATGCCCGAGCCACCTCAACTGGCTCCTCTCGATGTGGAGAAGCAGCGGCTCTACTCCGAGTCCCTCCCGGATGACTGAGCTTCTCACCCTATCTCTAAGGGAGAGTCCAGACACCCTGCGGAGAAAACTCATTTCAGCCGCTTGTATCCGAGATCTCGTTCTTTCGGTCACAACCCAAAGCTCATGACCATAGATGAGGGTGGGAACGTAGATCGATCGGTAAATTGAGAGCTTTGCCTTTTGACTCAGCTCTCTCTTCACCACGACAGACCGGTACAGCGCCCGCTTCACTGCGGATGCTGCACCTATCCGCCTATCGATCTCACGCTCCAGTTTTCCCTCATTCGTGAACAAGACCCCGAGATACTTAAACTCCTCCACTTGGGGCAGGACCTCCTCCCCGACCCGGAGAGGGCATGCTACCCTTTTCCGGCTCAAGACCATGGCCTCGGATTTGGAGGAACTGATCCTCATCCCGGCCGCATCACACTCGGCTGCAAACCGCTCCAGCGAAAGCTGTAGATCACGATCTGATGAAGCCAATAGGACCACATCATCTGCAAAAAACAGAGAAGCGATTCTAAGGCCACCAAAACGGATCCTCTCAACACCTTGGCTGCGCCTAGAAATTCTGTCCATAAAAGTTATGAACAGAATCGGTGACAAAGGGCAACCTTGGCGGAGTCCAACTCTCACTGGAAACGAGCCTGACTTACTGCCGGCAATGCGGACCAAGCTCTGACACCGGTCGTACAGGGACCTAACAGCCCATATCAATGGGCCTGGTACCCCATACTCCCGGAGTACCCCCCACAGAACCCCCCGAGGGACGCGGTCGAATGCCTTTTCCAAGTCCACAAAACACATGTAAACTGGTTGGGCAAACTCCCACGCGCCCTCCAGGACCCTGCTGAGGGTGTAGAGCTGGTCTAGTGTTCCACGACCAACACGAAAACCACAATTCATTCATTCATTCATTCAACCTTTATTTATACAGGCTAGCCTCGTTGAGTCACGGGGACTGACAATGTCACGGGGACAATGCTCCTCCTGAATCTGAGGTTCTACTATCCGACGGACCCTCCTCTCCAGAACCCCTGAATAGACCTTCCCAGGGAGGCTTAAGAGTGTGATCCCCCTATAGTTGTAACACACCCTACGGTCCCCCTTTTTGAATAGAGGAACCACCACCCCAGTCTGCCAATCCAAGGGAACTACCCCTGATGTCCACGCGATATTGCAGAGTCGCGTAAGCCAACACAACCCCACAACATCCAGAGCCCTAAGGAACTCCGGGAGATTCTCATCCACCCCTGGAGCCTTGCCACCGCAGAGCTTTTTAACCACCTCGGTGACCTCAGCACCAGAGATCGGAGAACCCGACCCAAAGTCCCCAGGTTCCGCTTCCTCAGTGGAAGACGTGCCAGTAGGATTGAGGAGGTCTTCGAAGTATTCCGCCCACTGACTCACAACATCCCGAGTTGAGGTCAACAGCACGCCATCCCCACCATAAATGGTGTTGGTCGCGTACCGCTTTCCCCCCCTGAGACGCCGGATGGTGGACCAGAATCGCCTCGAAGCCGTACGGAAGTCATTCTCCATGGCCTCTCCGAACTCCTCCCACGCCCGAGTTTTATATATATATATATATATATATATATACTATATATATATATATATATATATATACTGTATGTAATGGTCCAACTAAGACCAAATTTAGTCATACTAAAATTAATTTATTATAAACTGGACAAAATGGTCAAAATAAAGCTCTTGGTAGTTAGGTTCTCCTGCAAGAGCAGGAAAAGCTGAAATAAAATTGAGAATTTCAAACAACCAAGTAATGCAATTCAGATTTGTTCAAGTGTTATGTTAGTAAAACTGACTTGGTTGTAAGCTGTTTCAGTCTGTGATGGGATAGTCAACCAAAAGACAATACAGACAAAATGATAGGGACAATATCTATAATAATGGTGTCTGACATACTTTGGTCAATAAATGGTCTTCACATGAATACTTACATACCAAGTCAAGAAGAGTGGTCCAACAAAAAGGCCTAAATGAGCCATAATTAACATTAAACTTAGCATAGAAAAGTATTGAGTGTTCCCTGCTGGTAATACACAACAATACAATATATATATGAACATGTTTTAATCCTTTTCTCTCTATATTAGTAACTTGCTTTGTTGATTACTTACGAGGACTTCAGCTTCAGCGTGACTAGGCCTCTGTCACAATGCTTATGGAACACTACATCCGCTTCCATACTGAAAGGGCTTTTTACACTTTCAGCTGGGATGTTGTAGTGAAGAGAAACCTGACAAAAAAGTACGCAAAAGAAGTTTGGCATACATAAAATAAAATGAAAAATAAATAAAAAATCAGTGCTTCTATTCACAGATATTTTTAATAAAAATACAGTATAATTCACCAGATCTCTAATATTTATTATACAAAATACGTAGCATGATTTTGTGCATAAAATGTAAAATTCTAAACCCTTTATTAAAAAAAAATAGAGAGGTTATCCATCATAATACAAAAGGTCACATAGTTTTTGTTACTGACCTGTACTGAAGTACATGCATGGCTTTCTGACTTTATCCAGTACTTTCCTTTTAAGTTCTGCAGCATCCGTTCTTGGTAAATATGTTTGTTCTCTGAATTGACATGAAATACCAGGTTCTCACTGGGAGAGGAAACTGTAACCAAACCTGAACCCTCTGGACTGAACATCAGTGTGGCATACCGAGCCAGAGCTTTAAGAGCCACCGCAGAGTCCTACAACACAAACAGACAACACAAGTAATTATTTTGTAAAATGTACAAAAATATAAATGTATTTGTGCTTGTATGTCAGCTTTCTGAAATAGGGCTTAATGTTTAGGATCTTCAGTAGACATCAGTTTCAGAACATATTGTTCAGTTTTCAGAAGAATAGTCTTCTCTCATGAACTGGAAAACTTGTCTGGGATGTTAAGTAAAAATTAAAAAAGTTCACTGAAGAAGCTTAAAAGTGCTTTAGTCCAAATGCTAACAATAGTTGGACTGTGTATGAAGTGATACACACACATCCAGAATTAAAGTGTGTGTGACATGATGTTGGAACTATGCATAAAGTGGCAGAGTAGCTACTCAGCTTTGATTTTTTTGTACACAGATGCTTCGAATAATTAATAAATAAAAGTATTTTTTAATAAAATATTTATCTTCAGAACGTCACAGTTTTCAGGTGGAGAAAGGAGGGGTCAAACGCCGACGCATTTTATGACGCAATCACCAGAACGCACCTTGTAAATAACTATGGCAGAGAATATATAAACCGAGGAATTAAGCAATTTAAGTGAAGATTTGATCGATTTGTCTTCAGTTTGGGAAGCCGACGTTAGTTTGAGTGATGAACAAGAAACAGCTGGTTATAATTTAGGTCTGCACCCATATTTATTTGACTCTTACCGTTCAGTGAACGAGGTGGTGCGAGGGGAAATCCGACATTTCAGATGAGCAAAGTTCCGAGGGTGAAGTGCTGGAACCCGATCGTAGTCGTCTACAGAGCTGGCAATGTTAGAACACCCAAATGCGACACAACGTACCGGCATTTTCAAGTTATACAAAAGAAAATAGGCGATCTTGAAGACAATTACACTGCATGCTAATAGCAGCGGCAGACAACCGTGCTGGTCCCTACGTCACGACGTTGCATGCGTAAGTACCCGGATGTCCCGTGACGAAACACAGCGCCAATTTTAAAATAACTTTAAAATCAAATTTTCATAGATTTATAATTTTGCTTGTAAAAACGAACATAGTTGAATGATACAACATACAGTATATATGTTGTGCCACTTTATGCATAGTTCCAAAATCATGTCACACCACCTTTAAATTACGTAAATGTATATTTTAGTTTACTTAGACTATTGGAAACCACCAGTGTTACCACTGGAGCACAGGAAAGACTGATTCTGTTTCCATGTTCTGGTTTCTCACTGAGCGGTTTTCAAACTATAAGAAAGCAAACTGATAGCTCACTATTTAGATTAAAAACAGGATATTGGCAGCACACAAAGAAACAGGCAGCAGCACAACTACAGACTTTAAACTTATCTACGGAAAACATAGTTAGACCCAGTAGTCTGAATAAATAAACAAGTAAATGAATGAATACATAAACAAAAACTATTTTACAAATAAGAAGCTGTCTTATTATTTTGTTTCATTTCATGAATGATTAACAAATATGAATAAATACCCCATTATGACTTTTTATTGTAAATTGGTAACCTATTAGAAAAATCTAAAATAAATAAATGAATGATGCCACCACACCAAACTTCAGTCCAGTATCTTTTAAAATAGCTGAGTACATATTTTTCCTTTTTAGCTAAGACAGCCATCTTGGCTTTTTTATTTGCATCACAAATGTATAACAACTCACTCTCAGCTATAACTACCAAATTTCAGCTCAATATCTCAATGACTGAGTTGTGAGTTCTGAGATGTGTGTGAGTCATAATCAATTTTGAGTTTTCTGAGGTAGCTGTGGCAGCATTCTTGAACCAAAATGGCTCCAAAAGTTAATTAATGTTTTGTTCAGAGTCTTCTCCCCTCTAGGTCACGTGACCTCACTGTGGCCTTTAGAAGCTGTCAAGAGTTCTGTCAGTGTTTTTCAATTACAAAAATGGCATCTTTGTTTGCAAATTTCATTACCATGGCAACTTGAAATGACAATAAGAGTAACGGCACACATCACAGTGCCAATTTGATATACAATTTGTGGGGTGACACATTGCGGTTCAGGCCACATTGAAGGTGATAGAAGAGCAAGACCCTTTTCAGGTGTATAATAATAGGTGGCTGCCTTTCTAGGCAGTGCCCCAAAAATGTGAAGTTGGAGTGCAGCATGCAGTACCTGAGTGGAGAAAAAGCCTCCATAGTAGTTTTGTTGTCCAATAAGCCACCTAACGGTGCTTGTGGTACTTTTCATGTCAATGGTAGCGAAAGAGGAACTGAGTCTGGCCAGCAGCACATATGAGGTCGTCTCCACACACCGAGGTGATGATTTTTCCAATGGTGGACACCAGTAGCAGAGATCCCCTAAAAACATCCCCCAACAAGAAGTGCAAACAATGTAAAGTACAGCGGCGGTAACGACTACTGAATGATTTACTCTGAGAAGATGACTTGCCTTCTTTTCTTGTGACCGAGTCAAGGTGGTCTAGAAATTCCATCTGTGTGTCTACATCTCCTGCCAGTGAGAAGACGTACGCCAGCAGAGCTAAAGTGTAGGTGTTGCTGAAGTCATTGACGGATTCCTTCAAGCATCTCAGACTCTTCTTCACCACATGATTCTTTAACAGGTAAAAAAAAACAATACAAAGGGTTAATCATTGAAGGAAATCTCAAATGTTATTTCAAATTACAAACTTCTTAGTTTCTAGGGTTCTTAGATTTCAGTTGTTCACACTGTGTTAATATTTATCACATTTAAAGGTCCAAGGAGGGCTGTAGTTTCTAATCTGTTTTGCCAAAATCTTATTCATTGCATTTATTCATTTATTTGTGAATGTTGTACTTGTTGTTTGATGTTGTTTGTGGGAGTGGTGGCGCAGAGGTTAAGAAGGTGAGCTTGTGATCGGAAGATCACCGGTTCAAGCCCCGGTACCGACAACATCAAAGATGTGGGTGGGATAAAGTGAAGCGGTCACACCTGTCTCCACCCTCATCTGCCCCACTCTGGGCCCTTGAGCAAGGCCCTTAACCCACACCATCTGCTCCCCTGGGCACCCTAGATATCAGCTCTCTGCTCCACACAGAGGGCTGTGGTTGCTCGGTTGTCTGTGGTTGTGTCAGGAAGGGCATCCGGCGTAAAAACAATTGCCAAGTCTTCATGCGACTAGTTCGCTGTGGTGACCCCTAACGCAGGGAGAAGCCGAAAGAAGAAAAAAAAAAAAAAAAAAAAGAAAAAAAGTACTTGTTGTTTGATGTACAACCACCAAAAGTTATAACACACTATTGAGATGCACATTTTAATGTACGATTAGCTTCCCTCACTCTCCAAAAAAACATTTTCAACAAGATACAGGAAAAAAAATGTTATGGAAAAGTTCAAGGATTTCTTTAATAATTATGCAACAAGAACTTTATTTAAAGTCACTTACATCTGCAGGTATTTTCATTTCCAACAAGGCAGCAGTGACGTAAGCAGTAAGAGTCACTTCATCAGACACCCCACCCTACAGGAGACAAAAAGGTTTAACTTTGTGTGTCTGCCATTATCATAAGGGATCATTTTTGAGTGTGAACAATGCTTATACACACATTGTAAGTACATTGTAAGTAGTAATGCTGCAATTACCACATGAACAAACTCAAAGTTATCACCTTACCCTTAGTTTGTCATTGAAAAGTTTTCCTGACAATTTGAAACAACCATTTTTAAGCTGTTGGCGCTCCAGCCAACTCCTACACTCCTCAATGATCCTTGGCTCAATATAAATGAAAGTTTGAGCTTCGAAAAAAGTTATCATCACAAATGCAGTGAGCCTGGAGATGAGAAAACAGAGTTAGACATGTTATTGATAAGCCTGGAGGTCAAATACACAAAGCTGCACAAGCTGATCTACATCAACAGAAGGAAGATGCAACAATATAACTAGAAAGTTCCTGCAGAAACTTTGATGGGGACTACCATTTTTAAATTTTGATTTGACAGTACTATAAGTTGGAGTTCTCATCTACCATCATAACAAATTTCAGCTCAATATGGTGAAACATCAATGACTTATGAACGTTTTTTCTTTTAAGCTATGGTGAGCATCTTAGATTTTTGATTTGGATTCAGTATGAGAAGGGGAATGTTCTCAGCTCTAACTTCACCAAATTTCAAATATATACATGTAAAAATAGCTGAGTTAAAGCCATTTAAATTTAGCTTTGGTGGCCATATTGAATTTTTCATTTGATTTCAGTATTTATTGGACATTGCTCTCAGCTACCACCACGACAAATGTCAGCTTCATATCTCTACAAATGGCTGATTTATAGCTCAGGCGGTCACCTCGGATTTTTGCTTTGCAATCAGAGTCAGTTAGGGATCGTTCTCAGCTACAAATACACCAAAGGTCAGCTGAGTAGCTCTAAAAATGGCAAAGTTAAATACATTTTAAACTAGATTCGGCGGCCAGCTTGAATTTTTAGATTTAAACACAGAATATGTTGAGCATCGCTGTCAGTTACCACTACATTAAATTTTAGCTCATTATCTTTTAAAATAGCTCAACTATCATATTTTTTTCCTTTTTAGATAAGGCAACCATCTTGGATGTTTAATTTACATTAAGATTGTAAAACAACTGGAGGTGCAAGATTATGGAAGCAAATGTGTCTCAATTTTCAAATTAAAATGGATTAATAGAAATGCATTTCATTTTCAAAATAAAGCTGCATGTTTTGACCCATAAATAAAATGAAAAATAAATCATCCAATCTGCATTTTCATCTCCAAGACTACTCAGATTGTAAATTAATTAAAATTATGAATAAAATAATGTTTAACATGTAATTTTCAAAATATATTCCTGTAAAAAGTGATCAAAAATAATTTTGAAATGTCAAATTTGAAAATTAAAATGAATGAGCAGAAATTATTTTCATTTCAAAGTCAAAGTTGCATGTTTTGACTCATAAATGAAATAGCTAATAGATCATCCAAACTGTGCTTTCATTTTCATCTCAGCACTGCTCATTGTGTGACACAACTACAGAGAAAACTAAGAAGAAAATGCTTTTTCATTTTCACGTGCTACTCCCGCAAACAATGTTCCATAAATCAATTAAAATTTGCAATTCCAATTCCTCTGCTGCCTCAAACCGCGAGTAGTACCTGGATGCAGCAAACAGTAAAGAGGCAGTAGAGGAAGAGTTGCCACTGATGTCACTTTCCTGCGTCGCATGGAATTGCTAATTCTAAGTGATTTATGGAACACTGTTTTCAGGGGCAGCGTGTGATAATGAGAAAGCAGTTTCCTTTTAGTTTTCTCTGTAGTTGTGTCACACAATGAGCAGTGTTGAGACAAAAATGAAAACTTCTATTAGCAATTTCATTTATGAGTCAAAAAATGTTGCTTTGACTTTGAAATGAAAAAGCATTTCTGTTAATTAATTAAAAAATTTGACATTTCAAAATGAATTTGGGTCACTTTTTACAGGGATATATTTTGAAAATTAAATATTAAAATTAATTTTATTTATCATTTTAATTAATTTACAAACTGAGCAGTCTTGGAGAAGAAAATGAAAATGTAGTTTGGATTTTTATTTGTATCTTATTCATGAGTCAAAACATGCAGCTTTATTTTGAAAATGAAAAGCATTTCCATTAATCCATTTTAATTTGAAAACTGAGACACATTCACTTCCATACAAGATGGCTGCTGATTGGTAAACTGCATATTTGCTAGGCTCCCATCAGCCCCGCTGAAAATTAGCCTTTTATTATTATATCCTTGCTGCCTCCACGCTGGATTCTGCCTCTGAGATTGGTGTTGTCGCATGACTGACTCGATTGAGCTGTAATTTGACCTCTAAGTTAAAGAAATCTATAGCTGCAGTGTCTTCCCCCATGTTCATTCATTCATTCAACCTTTATTTAGTCAGGTAAATCTTTTGAACCTCATGGGCTCATTTATGAAAGCGACCTGCTAAAACTAAAGAACAATGAACAGCAATGGTAGAATTTCCATAAACAATAAACAATAAACAAACAAACAATAAACAATAGAAAACAAAAGAGAGAAAAAAAAAGAAAAAAGAATGTGGCCTATTGTCACAGCTACAACCTCAGGCTGCAGTGATAGAGTGGCATGTGTAACAGCAGGTGCACCGGAAGCATCCTCGCTGGACTCTGGAGGGACAGTCGAGTCGGCTCTAAAGTCAGACATCCATCCATCCATCCATCCATTTTCGTCTGCTTATCCAGGGTCGGGTCGCAGGGGTAGCAGCCTAAGTAGGGAGGCCCAGACTTCCCTCTCCCCAGCCACTTGAAGCAGCTCCTCTGGGGGAATCCCAAGGCGTTCCCAGGCCAGCCGAGAAACATAGTCCCTCCAGCGTGTCCTGGGTCTTCCTCTGGGTCTCCTCCCGGTGGGACATGCCCGGAACACCTCACCAGGGAGGCGTCCAGGAGGCATCCTAACCAGATGCCCGAGCCACCTCAACTGGCTCCTCTCGATGTGGAGAAGCAGCGGCTCTACTCCGAGTCCCTCCCGGATGACTGAGCTTCTCACCCTATCTCTAAGGGAGAGTCCAGACACCCTGCGGAGAAAACTCATTTCAGCCGCTTGTATCCGAGATCTCGTTCTTTCGGTCACAACCCAAAGCTCATGACCATAGATGAGGGTGGGAACGTAGATCGATCGGTAAATTGAGAGCTTTGCCTTTTGACTCAGCTCTCTCTTCACCACGACAGACCGGTACAGCGCCCGCTTCACTGCGGATGCTGCACCTATCCGCCTATCGATCTCACGCTCCAGTTTTCCCTCATTCGTGAACAAGACCCCGAGATACTTAAACTCCTCCACTTGGGGCAGGACCTCCTCCCCGACCCGGAGAGGGCATGCTACCCTTTTCCGGCTCAAGACCATGGCCTCGGATTTGGAGGAACTGATCCTCATCCCGGCCGCATCACACTCGGCTGCAAACCGCTCCAGCGAAAGCTGTAGATCACGATCTGATGAAGCCAATAGGACCACATCATCTGCAAAAAACAGAGAAGCGATTCTAAGGCCACCAAAACGGATCCTCTCAACACCTTGGCTGCGCCTAGAAATTCTGTCCATAAAAGTTATGAACAGAATCGGTGACAAAGGGCAACCTTGGCGGAGTCCAACTCTCACTGGAAACTAGCCTGACTAATGCGGACCAAGCTCTGACACCGGTCGTACAGGGACCTAACGTCAGACATTCTGGCTTTAATTAAATCTGAAGTCATTGTGATCATTAGGATGGTGAAGGTGGATCTGATGGATGATTTTAATTGTATTAGGAGCAGATTACAGACAGTCTGAGAGGAACGTGCTGTTGCCATGGCGGGCCTCAGAGCAAAGTTTGACCAAGTCAAGCTAAGTGTTATAGAGACTGAAAACAGGCTGTCTTTATGCTCAGATGAGGTAGAGAATTTGTGTGGGATGTTGGTGGAATTTAAAAATGAGGTGGATAGGTTGAGAAAATGGCTTGAATCTGTGGAAGGGAATATGAAACGTAACAATACTGAGATTATTGGAGTTCCTGAGTTGCCGGGCTCATGCACCCCTACAATGATAGCCAAAATACTAACGGAGGTTAGTATTTTGGCTAAGGATACCCCTTCTCCCAGTCGGGTGGCCTTAGAAAGGGCCTCATTTACTTATTTAGTTTCTTCGGATCTGCTGTGGGACAAAACTTTACAAGAGATCCTTCCTGCCTACAGCTATAAGTATCTATATCTCTTAATGAAATGAGGATAACAAGTTACAACATTTAATTTCCCTTTGGGATTAAGAAAGTATTTTTGAATTGAACTGAATTAAATTTAGATCTAGCTGCCCCTCTGCATTACTCTTCTCTCAGCTGCCTTTTAAACAGTCAATATCAACCTACATTTTCTGTGATCTGGGCAGTTAAAATTTGAAACAAGTTTAGGAGGGCATTTAACCCTACAGAGTAGGGCTGGGCGATATCTCGATATTTTTAAAATATTGAGATCCTTTTTTTTGCAAAATAAGTTGAGACTATCTCAATATAAACAATATGGTTTTATACGTGGAAATCCTGCCGTCTATTTCTCTCAGGCGGCCCCCCTCCTTCACACATACACTGCCGAGCTCCCCCTTCCTTCCTGCTTCTGCAGTGTGGGCGGGCCGTAGAGGAGACGAGACGTTAATAAACACAGCAGCTGTCTGAGGCCTTGTACACACGTAGCCTGGTGTTTGAAAAACGAATATCTGCGCAAAAAAATATCTCTTTACATACATGTTCGGATATTTAAAATATTTGTCTACATGTACCCGGGTACATGCGTTTATTTTCACCACAGAGCTTTGTAAAGAATATGCCAAACCCATAGGTGGCAATGTAGTGCAGTCATAACCCTTCAAAGCAACAACTTCCAGTTATTATTTCTTATTTTCTTCGTTTGTTTGTGTTGACAGACCGCGAGGTAGAACTACTATTAAATACCGTGTTGGAGTACAAAGTTAATAAAAAGCTGGAAAATGCAGACTGGGAATCATGTCCGACTGGGAATCATGTCAGAGCAGGTGTGTTGACATTTTAACGCTTTTTTTAGAGCATTATGTGACGTCAGCGCCGCACCAGCTGCCGCAGAAATACGCAAATGTCCGGTTCTGAAAGTCCACATGCAAACCCGAAAGCGGAGAATTCTCAAATCTCCACTTTGGTCAGAGTTTTTTTATTATTCGTTTATAGTTACCTGTACATCAACCGGAGTTCACGTGTGGATGAAAGGCCAAACCGCATGATAAACTATTCGGTTTTACTGATATCCGGCTACGTGTGTACAGGGCCTGAACGTGTGTGATTCTCTCTCTCTGTGGCTCTGGCTACAGCTAGACGACAGACCAGTCTTATTATTTGAAATAGTTCAGAGCTCATTTAGCCGTGCTGTGTGCCTTTTAGAGGAACACAGAGAGGAAGCACGACATTAATAAATCAGCAGTTTATCATATTGCTAAAGAGGCTTTCCTTAGCGGCTAACAAATGGCTAATGCTTTAGCTGTCTTCTTCCATATCTGAGTCTAACTATGTCTTTAGCGATATGATAAACTGCTGATTTATTAATGTTACCACCTCTCCTTTTTTCGGTCTCTTTCTTTTGTCAAAGAGGGGTAGCAATTGAAATACATAAAAACGTTAACTTTACAGTATTAGATCAGGTTATAGACCCGCACTGTAGATATTTAATGTTAAAGCTATCAATATTCAACCAAAATTATTGCATTGTTAGTCTATATGGACCGAATGTAGATGACGCTGCTTTTTTTCTTGACTTTTTTTCTACTCTATAAAATCACATGGATTCCTCACTGGTAATGGGAGGTGATCTCAACTTTGGTTTAGATGATAAAATAGACAGACTGAACGCAGCGGGAACTCAACGCAGTTGGCAATCTATAAATATATTTAAACAGTATATGAATGATTATGGACTCTGCGATGCATGGCATACTTTTCACCCTGATAGTAAAGAATATTCTTTCTTTTCACATGTGCATCACTCATATTCTCGTCTTGATTATTTCATAATAAGCAATTCATTGCTGACCAACATTTCAGACACTAAGATACATCCTATTGCTGTCAGCGATCATGCACCAGTTACTGTAAATTTAGACAATAAAAAAGAAACAACAAAAAATATAAATTGGCGATTAAATACATCACTGCTTCAAGAAGAAGAATTTTTGCAATATTTTAAAAAAGAATGGGCATCATATTTAGAGTTTAATGACTTGCCAGGAACATCAGCATGTACACTTTGGGAGGCTGGGAAAACAGTTTTGAGAGGCAAAATAATATCCTATTCATCAAATAAAAAGAAAAAAGAAAATAAACGTATTGAGGAATTAGAGAAATCAATCAAATTATTAGAAGGTTTACAAGGAGAAGAAACACTGCAAAAGCTACGCAAGTTAAAATTAGAACTAAATGAATTTATTGACAAGAAAAATAAATTCTTGATACAAAGACTTAGATTAGACAATTTTGAATACGGTAATAAATCAGGAAACTTTTTAGCTAATCAACTCAAATTAAACAAAGAAAAAACATCTATATATGGTATTAAAGATAAAAATGGAAATATAATTCATGATGAGGGAAAAGTAAATAGTGTTTTTAAAGATTTCTATAAAACTCTATACACTCCACAAATAAATCCATCTAATGAGGATATTAATAAATTCTTAGAGAGAATAACACTTCCAAAACTAAATATTAGTCAATCATCAAAACTAGACTCACCATTAACATTAGACGAGCTCCATGAAGCAATTAAAAGCATGCCTAATAAGAAATCTCCAGGTCCTGATGGATATCCAGTAGAATTCTATAAAAAATTCTGGGACATACTGGAACCAATATTTTACAGAATGCTACTTGAATCAGAGGAAAATGGCAGGTTACCAACACATATGAATTCAGCCAACATTAGTCTACTATTAAAACCAGGCAAAGACCCAGTATTACCTACCAGTTATCGTCCAATCTCTCTTATTAATGTTGATGTTAAAATAATTTGTAAAGTCTTATCTAAAAGACTAGAGAAGATAACTCCTGTTATTATACATCCAGACCAAACCGGATTCATAAAAGGAAGACTCTCAAACACAAATACACGTAGATTATATAATGTAATAGAGTATTCGTATTCTAAAAATATTGAAACAGCAATTTTTTCTTTAGATGCTGAAAAAGCATTCGATAGAGTAAATTGGAATTTCTTATTTGCTACCTTAAATAAATTTGGATTTGGGAATTACTTTATTAACTGGTTAAAAATATTATATAGTTCACCAACAGCGTGCGTCAGGACAAATAATCAAATATCTTCTAGCTTCTGTTTACAGAGGGGAACCAGGCAAGGTTGCACACTTTCACCAGTATTAGTTGCTATTTTTATTGAACCTTTAGCAGTAGCAATAAGGCAAAGTGCTGATATTAAAGGCATAAAGGGTAGAAACATAGAACATAAAATTAGTCTTTATGCTGATGATGTTTTGCTTTTTCTTGAGAACTTAGGAAACTCTATATCTAATGTTATCAAATTAATAAACTCATTCTCAAAAGTTTCTGATTATTCTATAAATTGGACAAAATCTACAGTTCTTCCAATAAATTGCGTGTTTAATAATTCTCTTAATGAAAGACTACAATCAGGTAACATTAAATATTTAGGTGTTAATATCTCTCCTAAATTGGAAGATTTAATAAAATTGAATCATATCCCACTATTAAAGAAAATTGAAGACGATCTTACTAGATGGAGATCTCTACCCATATCACTTATGGGAAGAGTTGCCTCAGTAAAAATGATGGTGCTGCCGAGAATAAATTATTTATTCTCAATGATTCCAAATAAACCTTCAACTGAATGGTTTAAGTCCCTGGACTCTTCTATATCTTAATTCCTTTGGAAAAATAAAACTCCACGTATTAGTTTAAAAACATTACAGAAATCTAAAGATACCGGAGGATTAGAACTTCCAAACTTTCATTACTACTATTTAGCCAACAGGTTAATGCACTAGATGAAACTTGGATAGATATAGAACAAACTTTATGTAATAATATTAGGATTTCGGATCTACCATTTATTAGTACAGATTTAAAAAAACATCTCTGCTTCAAAAGTATCAATATTAGCTCATCTCTGACAGCATGGTGGGAGTATCTGAAAATGACAAAGTCTTCACTGTTCCCATGTAGACATATGCCTCTCTGGAATAACCCTGACATACAGCAAGAAAATAATATGTTAAATTTCCCAGGTTGGAGATTGAAAGGAATTGAATGTCTGGAACACATATTTGAGGGTATAGACTTTATTCCATTCAATAAATTATTAATACAATATGACATTCCATCCATCCATCCATCCATTTTCTTCCGCTTATCCGGGGTCGGGTCGCGGGGGTAGCAGCCTAAGTAGGGAGGCCCAGACTTCCCTCTCCCCAGCCACTTGGAGCAGCTCCTCTGGGGGAATCCCAAGGCGTTCCCAGGCCAGCCGAGAAACATAGTCCCTCCAGCGTATCCTGGGTCTTCCTCTGGGTCTCCTCCCGGTGGGACATGCCCGGAACACCTCACCAGGGAGGCGTCCAGGAGGCATCCTAACCAGATGCCCGAGCCACCTCAACTGGCTCCTCTCGATGTGGAGAAGCAGCGGCTCTACTCCGAGTCCCTCCCGGATGACTGAGCTTCTCACCCTATCTCTAAGGGAGAGTCCAGCCACCCTGCGGAGAAAACTCATTTCAGCCGCTTGTATCCGAGATCTTGTTCTTTCGGTCATAACCCAAAGCTCATGACCATAGATGAGGGTGGGAACGTAGATCGATCGGTAAATTGAGAGCTTTGCCTTTTGACTCAGCTCTCTCTTCACCACGACAGACCGGTACAGCGCCCGCTTCACTGCGGACGCTGCACCTATCCGCCTATCGATCTCACGCTCCAGTTTTCCCTCATTCGTGAACAAGATCCCGAGATACTTAAACTCCTCCACTTGGGGCAGGACCTCCTCCCCGACCCGGAGAGGGCATGCTACCCTTTTCCGGCTCAAGACCATGGCCTCGGATTTGGAGGAACTGATCCTCATCCCGGCCGCATCACACTCGGCTGCAAACCGCTCCAGTGAAAGTTGTAAATCACGA
>JBBPBX010072979.1:0-17937 GCA_038048925.1 Garcialebias charrua | reverse complement strand
TCTAGATACGGCAGTACTGTATAAAGTAAAGGACTTGTGGAATGATAAAGCTCTTTATTTGCTGTATAATACAATCTTTGTTCCACATTTAATTTATTGTGTTGAAGTTTGGGGTAAAGCGTGCAAAACCATAACAAAGTCTATTTTTATTTTACAGAAAAGAGCTGTGAGAATTATTACAAGAAAGCCTTACTGTCATCCATCAAATATATTATTTAAACAACTTAAGTTGCTGAAGTTTTATGATTTGGTGGACTCTAATATTTTATTAGTAATGTATAGAGCTCATAATAATACACTACCTTCAAACGTTCAAATACATTTTGTTAGGAGAAAAAGCTGTTACAGTCTTAAGGGAACTGAGATTTTTGTAAAACCACAGTACAAAAATAGTTTAAATGGACGGTCTATTTCAATACAAGGAGTTGAATTGTGGAACGGTGTGGGAAATTATGTTAAAAATGCACAATCAGTGCTTATGTTTAAAAAATGATCAAAACTAAATTGTTTAAAAAATACTAATATTTCAGTTAAATGTTTAATATACTAGAAATGTGTAAATTGTGATGAGTTACTCTTTTTACTCTGTTACTCACAGAATATTATTGTTTGAATTGATTGTTTGAATTGTTTGTTTTTGAAAAAAGGGCAGATAAAATAAGATTTCTTCTTACTCTGATGCATGCTCAATAATCCAGGTAGAAAAATCTAAAAAAGCTAAGTCTGGTCCTCTGGACATTCAAAAAATAAAACAAAACAAAGCAAAAAAAAAAAGTAGAAACGTTTCGTTTCGTACAGAGAACCAGACTTAGCTTTTTTAGAAGATTTCTTCTTCTTTCTGCCACCTTTCATTTTATGTTTTCTTTTCATATAATATGCAAAAAGGTTTTATATTTTTTCTTTTGGTATTTTATATGTAAAATGAATAAATAAAATAAATAAAATAAAATATTATTCATTCATTCATTCATTCAACCTTTATTTATACAGGCTAGCCTCGTTGAGTCACGGGGACTCATTTACAAGAGGGACCTGTCTCACTCACACCAAACAACCATCCACTCTCACACTCACACCTAGGGTCAATTTAGAGTCACCAATCAGCCTAACAAGCATGTTTTTTGGTCTGTGGGAGGAAACCGGAGTACCCGGAGGAAACCCACGCATGCACGGGGAGAACATGCAAACTCCACCCAGAAAGGCCCCGGACCGGGATTTGAACCGGCAACCTTCTCGCTGAGAGGCAGCAGCTCTACCAGTTGTGCCACCGTGCTGCCCAAGTTGTTTGCCCAACCAGTTTACATGTGCTTTGTGGACTTGGAAAAGGCATTCGACCGCGTCCCTCGGGGGGTTCTGTGGGGGGTACTCCGGGAGTATGGGGTACCAGGCCCATTGATATGGGCTGTTAGGTCCCTGTACGACCGGTGTCAGAGCTTGGTCCGCATTGCCGGCAGTAAGTCAGGCTCGTTTCCAGTGAGAGTTGGACTCCGCCAAGGTTGCCCTTTGTCACCGATTCTGTTCATAACTTTTATGGACAGAATTTCTAGGCGCAGCCAAGGTGTTGAGAGGATCCGTTTTGGTGGCCTTAGAATCGCTTCTCTGTTTTTTGCAGATGATGTGGTCCTATTGGCTTCATCAGTTCGTGATCTACAGCTTTCGCTGGAGCGGTTTGCAGCTGAATGTGATGCGGCCGGGATGAGGATCAGTTCCTCCAAATCCGAGGCCATGGTCTTGAGCCGGAAAAGGGTAGCATGCCCTCTCCGGGTCGGGGAGGAGGTCCTGCCCCAAGTGGAGGAGTTTAAGTATCTCGGGGTCTTGTTCACGAATGAGGGAAAACTGGAGCGTGAGATCGATAGGCGGATAGGTGCAGCGTCCGCAGTGAAGCGGGCTGTACCGGTCTGTCGTGGTGAAGAGAGAGCTGAGTCAAAAGGCAAAGCTCTCAATTTACCGATCGATCTACGTTCCCACCCTCATCTATGGTCATGAGCTTTGGGTTGTGACCGAAAGAACGAGATCTCGGATACAAGCGGCTGAAATGAGTTTTCTCCGCAGGGTGTCTGGACTCTCCCTTAGAGATAGGGTGAGAAGCTCAGTCATCCGGGAGGGACTCGGAGTAGAGCCGCTGCTTCTCCACATCGAGAGGAGCCAGTTGAGGTGGCTCGGGCATCTGGTTAGGATGCCTCCTGGACGCCTCCCTGGTGAGGTGTTCCGGGCATGTCCCACCGGGAGGAGACCCAGAGGAAGACCCAGGACGCGCTGGAGGGACTATGTTTCTCGGCTGGCCTGGGAACGCCTTGGGATTCCCCCAGAGGAGCTGCTCCAAGTGGCTGGGGAGAGGGAAGTCTGGGCCTCCCTACTTAGGCTGCTACCCCCGCGACCCGACCCCGGATAAGCGGACGAAAATGGATGGATGGATGGAAAATATTAAATACTCTGATGCATGCTCAATAATCCAGGTAGAAAAATCTAAAAAAGCTAAGTCTGGTCCTCTGGACATTCAAAAAATAAAACAAAACAAAGCAAAAAAAATGTAGAAACGTTTCGTCTTTCGTCCGAAAGACTTCCTCAGTCTGAGTTGCTGTATTCAGCTCAGTCTTATAAATAGCACCCTCTCACAGTGTTGCACAACCAGTTGGCTGATGACAGCCTGAAACCAGCTGCTCACATGATCAAGGAGGGCCATCAGCCTAACAATGGATCATTAGCACCCTGATGGTTGTTTGCTATTCACAGAGGGCTGAGTGATACTAGCAATCACAGCATTCTAAGAGGGAGATAGTTGAACCCGGAGGCCTTAAGGCCCCAATATACCTGTTTCTTTTGCCTCACGCCGCTCGGCGCCGTGGGAGCGCCGCGGCAAAAGCCTTTGATCACGGGCGCGAGCGCGCCAAGGTCGGATTTTACTACGCCTACGCGCGCGCGTTGATAAAGTGCCTCGCGTGTCAGCAAATGACCAATCAGCGACCTCAATTTGTCCTGCTCTGCCCGGCTGCAGCTGCTCTCAGAGAGCTGCGCTTGCACAGAGTATAAAGAGCTGCCGGCACCGCAGCACACGCGAGTCCAGCGGCGTGAGGCAAAAGAAACAGGTATATTGGGGGCTTGATATTAAATAATTCATTTTTATCTGACCTCTCCTGAAATCTGACCGTGCAAATATAAATACTGGTTAAAAATCTCCTGCCATTGAGTGTGGTGTTTTGGGGTTAAACAACATTAGTGAGAGAGATTTTCTCCAACATAAAATTAAAAATGGATTTTTATTTTTACCTCGGTTTGGCCACAGACCGCAGCAACAGACCAGAAGGATGGCAATCAACCCTATGACAACTGGGACGATTATAATGAGTTGACGACCACCTGGAGGATCAATGTTCCTTTCTTGAATCATTCAAAAATTGTACATTTATTTTAACAGCATAAAAAGTTTTAAAAAATTGGCAAAAAAATGTAAATTAGGGACTGATAGATACCTACCACCTGCTGAGTTGTCAATTCTCTTTCCTCTGGTTGTAACTGAGATGATTGTGCCGTTTCCTTCTGCTGCAGTAAACTTTGGTATCTCCACAGAAACTTTACAGGTGTATTTTCCTGAATCTCTACTTGTGATGTTTGAAAGGATCAGAAACGAGCAGCTTTCTTTCTGTCCTTTCAGAGATCTTGCAGACTGATTACTGATGGTCTCATCCTGTATAGTTGTTTTATTTTTCATCCATGTAATGCCGACTCTGTTGTCCATCTGCTCCCAGCAGCAGGAGATGTTCACTGTTTCTCCCTCCAGGATGGAAACATCAGGACTCTGCCTCACAACAAGAGTTTCTGATGAAACACCTGGACAAAGACACAGCGTGAGATATTACACACGATACTCAACTAAGTTAGGATTTCAAAACAGCAAGTTTCTGAAACTTTAGAACAAAATGAGAGAAAACTTAAGATTCAAACGATCATGAGGATAGGATCCAACACTTTAGTGTTTTATTTATGTGATACTTGTCAATAAAATGTCCATAAAATACCAGAAAGAGAAAATAAAAATGTGACAATTGCCATACTTTGATCAAGTTACGCTCAAAAGTCAAAGTAAATGTTCAAGTTGTTACTTACTCCATGATGAGAGAGCGCACAGAGAGCTGAGGAGCAGACTTCTGAGGAGAAGTTTCATCTTTTCAAACTGATTCATCACAGAAGAGAGAAACTGATTTCATCTGGCTGCTCTGAGTCCCACCCACAACACACACACACACACACACGCACACACACACACACACACACACACATGCACACACACACACGCACACATGCCCACACCCACGCACACACACACACACACACACACACACACACACACACGCACACACACACCGGTTTGTTTTGCTATCTTTATGGGGCCTTTGCACTGACTTCGATTCAGTTTTCATTGTTTTCTATGTCTAAGCCTGACCTTTACCCTAAACCTAACACAACCTGAATTCACACCTTAGTCCTAAACCTAACCCCTAACCCACCAACGGGACTTCTTCTTTTGGGGCCCGGGCTTTGGGTCCTATAAGGAGCACATGGTCCTCACAATGTAGTATAAGTTGAAAAAATGGGCCTTACAAAGTAGCATGTACCAGTGGTGTAGTCTACATTTTTGTAGTGGGTATGCTGTGCTTGGAAACCAAAGTATACCAGTTAGTACAAAGTAATCATAAATTTATTTTGATTTTTAAGCGCATTGAACATTTCCAAATTTCTCTGATGCTTATATTTGAATAAAAGCACAACAAACTTTGTACAACAGTTTGCTTTGTGTTAAAAACATGTTTTATAATTTATAAAACAGTATCAAAGCAAAGCATGTTCCAGTATTAGGTATTAAGTAAAGAATAATACAATAATTTGCTGGATAAGCAAATGTAATAAACAAATGCTGCATACAGACAGATTGTTACAGAAGCATTTAACTGTACGTGCCTAATGAAGCGCTTTGGGACCCCTCAAAGGGGTCTGGAAAGCGCTATATAAGTACAGTAAGCTCCATTTACCATTAACCATATGTCATGTATCACTGGCCACTTTAAGTGGGTATACTGAAATTCTCAAGCTTTTCTAGTGGGTATGCTCAGTATGCCTGCGTATCGCGTAGACTACACCAGTGTTTTTCAACCTTTTTTGAGCCAAGGCACAGTGTTTTCATTGAAAAAAATCCCGAGGCACACCACCAACCAAAATTGTAAACATAGATACACTGTATCCGCCTATATTAAATATATAGTCATTCTTATCAAAGTGTCTTGAATAGGAATGAAATAAACACAAAAATGTATTTTTATCATATTTTATATTTCTTATTTCAAATTGCACTTAACATGTCTTCAAAAATACACCCGAACAGTACCACAACAATGTGGTCTTAAATTTAAAGAGGTTGTAGAAAGGGGGGGGGGCTTTTTTGATAATTTCCAAGGCACACCTGACGATCACTCGCGGCACACTAGTGTGCCTAGGCACAGTGGTTGAAAAACACTGGACTACACCACTGGCATGAACAAAGACACACACACTCAGAAAATCTCCTGAAATAAAGTTTAAACTCACCCAGTTTAGTGTCTAAATGTCTTTCTGTTCCCCTTGTCTAAAATGGAACCGAACTCTGAAACACTTTCACTTTCTGTCCAGTGTTGCCAGATCTCGTGACCGAAACAAGCAGTCAGCTCCATGAAAACAAGCCCAAACAAGCGACTCAAAGGCCGTTTTTAAACAGTATTAACATATTTATTATGGCATTATAACCAGCAAAATTATGCTTTGAAGAACGTATCTAGTCTAAAAAATAAAATACATTTTGCATTTTTACACAGCTGGTTTCTTGTCATGCGTACAAATGAAAAAATAAAATAAAAATTAATCTGCAAAGTCAACAAAAAACTTTCTTGAATCTCTATCCTGAATCATGCTCAATGAAGCAGATAGAAAAAAATCTGTGTGACGTGATGTGTGACAGGCTACGTTTTTAGCTCATTTCTTTGTATTGTCTCATTCTGTTTTGGGGCAGTGACACCCTTGTTAGCCTCATGGAAGAGAAGGGTACACAGTTCCCTTTCAGTCTGGTCTCTCGGTGCAACATACTTGCTATGAGAATTGCGCGCCCGCGCTATTACCTGAAGGAATATACTCACGCCTTTACGGCAGGGGCGTCAACGCCGCGCCAGAGGCCCCGCCCTCTGGATACTTAAGTGACTGACGCCCATCCATCTTTCTCTTTTTTGCCCTTCACCTCGCTAAACCTGAACTACCTCTTCGCGGGACTTCTCTGGTGCTTCATCGCTCGACTTGAGGTGAGCTTGCTCCCTGCACAAAGCGCACAGAGAATTATTCCTGCGTATTGCTGGACTAGTGAAAGCTAGTCCGGCACATTTTCTCTTAACCCCGTAGTATTTTTTCCTCCTCTCTACAGATTGCTTCACTCGACGGCGCTAACTACGCCACAGGAAAAAGCTACCTTGCTAACTCCTAGCTAGCTAGCCAGCGAGAGCGACGCGACAGAGGAGACATTCCAAGGAAAAAGAAAAAGGATTCTGGAAGGACTCGCTCGCCTTATCTCGGAAATGCCTCCGGAGAAAGGAAAGCAAAAGACGAGACTTCCAAGAAAAACCAGCGGGACGGCAAGCCCAACTTCGCGCGCCTGTCCCAGCGGTTTCTCTCTTGCGGCGACGGACACCCATGAGGCCTGTCCAGAATGCCTGGGAATGCTACACGCAAAAACAGCGCTGGATACGCCTGATTTTTGCCTACACTGCAGCCTGATGCTGGATGCGGTGCTGCGGCACCGGGTGGACCTCGTCGCCAAAGCCATGGGCGCTTCAGCTGTACCAACGGATGCGGACACCACGGAGCCCCTCACTCCCACTCCGGAGCTCGAGAACATGGCTTTGCACGACAGCACACGAGTCGAATGGGGCGACAGCCCTGACGTGCTGGCTCCTATGGTGGGCTTAACAGTCGAGTTCGACACTCGAGGCATGATGAACGAGGATGAGATCTCGATTTCGGCCTCAGGCGAATTTTCAGCGGAGGACGCAGACGTCGAGCTGGAGGATCAGGGAGAAGATCTCTCCCAGACCCCGGTACCTGTGCTCCCAGAAACCGACTTTTCTATCCTTGCTCTGTTTGACCTATGCCATAGAGCAGCGGATGCGTTGCACATCCCATGGCCCGAACCTCCGCCTCGCCAACAGGTCACGAGGCTGGCAGGAAACTATTTTTACTCGAAGCAGCAGGCCGCCACAAGGCAAAGGATGCCCGTGTTCCCGGACTTCCTCACAGAACTAACTCGCACCTGGGCTCAGCCAAGAGCCCCTATGCTCCTTGCCCTGTCACAGTCCCTCGACGGGATGGACAACATGGGAATAGCTAACGTGCCTCAGATCGAGGACACATTAGCGTCTCACCTGGCTCCTAAGTCATCCGGGACAAAACCAACTCTCCCCAGCAAGGCTTGTCGAGCTTCAGCGTCTCTACTGGAGAAGTGCTACAGAGCTCAGGGACTCGGGGCGCGCACCATGGACACGTCCGCTTTGATGCAGGCTTACCTCGCTGAAAAACTCCAACAGCTCTAGGTAACGACGGACAAGCAGGCCGCCGCCGAATTGCTGGATGAAGCCCGCAGGGCAACAGACTTTGTGCTCCGCATGATGGGGACAGCCGCTGTTGCTCAAGGCAGAGGCATGGCGGAAGTGGTCATCGCGATACACCACCTGTGGATGACTTTAACTGATCTCCCCGAGGGACAAACGGTGCCTTTTCTCCACCACTCAATAGAGCCGACGAGATTGTTTGGGAAAACATTAGATCGAATTCAGACCAAGCTGAATCAAAGGCGCAAACAGGCTGAAGCTCTCCGGGTGGGCATTCCCAGGAGAAGCTTCGTTCCCCTCCCCTCCGGGGAGTCTGCTGGAGACAGACCTACGTAGCCTCGACACCGCTCGGCAACGCGTGCCCCACCGCAGAAGCGGCTTGCACACGAGGGGGAGCCTCGGCAGAGACCCCCGCCGGACCAACCTCGCACCGAGCACGCATGGAGCAAAAACAGGTTTGTTCCCCGCCAGGCGGTCAGACACAAGGCCTCCTCGGCGAACCGGGACACCAAACAGAAACGTGCCTGATGAACTAGGCCCACATTCCCACATTACACGATCACCCGCCCACGTGGTACTGGGAATGATCCCTTCATGTCCAGACTTTATTTGTAACACGGTACAAAAAGCTGGTAAATCGGTCGCATGCATAAATCATGCTGCAGAAAACTTCAGCAGAACAGGTCCTTCTGGCCTGCCAACCGTCATAAAGGGAGGGAGCCGTTTCCCCCTCCCCCCTCCCTCACGGCCCATGGGGTGTTAGCCTAATCAATGAACCCCAGCAGGGTGCCTCTGTTTTGTCTGCAGTAAACAGACACAGAGGCGTCTGCAAGCAGCCCCCACACCCCTCACGGAGACAGGTGAGAGGGGTCACGTGCTCAAGTCCCCGCTCCATTGTGAATAACAGGGCAGCCAATACACTAACCAGGCAAACGCGTGACATGTCCGTACCTCAGGGAGGCATGCTGACAGAATCTAACGACGGGGGGGCCATGTCAGATGCCCACAAGCAGCCATAGGCTTCACACCTTCACAGCAGCAATTGTGTTCAAGCTGCTGTGTGTGTAAATGAATCAGAGTTGAATCAGATCTCTCTTCCTGTTTTTAGAAGGGGACTAGGCTCTCTATCACCAAATAATCTAAAGCCTACCAAACTCAAAGAAGCATCTCCACATTTTCACGTTGCATCTGCCCCTTTATTATTAATGAGGGACACGCAATGTCCAGGCAGTAATCCGATAGCACGTGACCTTCCTCTCTGTGCTGATCCAGCTCTGCTCTTAAACAAAATTCTCCCAACGGGTGAAACACAGACCCCGGTCGGTTTGCTTGGTTCTGAGGCTCTGTTAAAGCCAAGGACCAGTAAGCTGGACCACTCCAGAAAAAGGATTGGAGTCAGGAGATCTGCTCGTTTACAAAACTCGCAGTCTCCTAGTCCCGTGACCCCAAACTTGGAGGGGGTAAATAGACTTTCTGCTCCAATTCTATCTGATAAGGATGACAGATTGCATCTGCCCTCGATTACCTTTGCTCAGAGCAGCCTGGTAGCACATCGGCAAGGAGGCCCTCTTCCCAATTTGGTTGTCCCCCAGGGGTTCACAGCCTCCAGGGCACTTGGAGGAGAACTGGATACACCAACCGCTCTTCTTCAGGGCCAAAATATGTCACCAGAAGAAGCAGTCCAGCCGCTTAGGCCAGGAACTGTCAAAAATCTAAGTTTGTTGGCAGAAAATAACAAGCTGATGGCGTCAGGCCTGCTGGAAAATGTGGTAAAAACTATACAAAATGCTCGTGCTGTGTCAACACAGTTCTTTATACGCTCAGAAGTGGTGTATTTTTGAAGCCTGGTGCTCAGAAAGAAATATTATTTCTTATGCATGCGACTTGGCTCAGCTCCTGACCTTCCTTCAGGACTTACTAGAAAAAGGTTGTTCTTACTCAACGATTAAAGTTTTCCTATCAGCTATTTCAACCTGTCACGAAGGCTGGGGACACAGGACGCCTGGAGCGCATCCAATCATAATAAGATTTATGAAAGGTGTGCTTTGGACTAAACCACCCAGCAGGATCCTGATCCCTGGTTGGGATCTGGGCCTGGTCTTGGGGGCTCTCTGTAACCCCCCCATTCGAACCACTGAGCGAGGTTAAGATAGATTTGTTATCTTATAAAACCGCTCTACTCTTGGCACTTTGCTCTGCGAAACGCGTGGGTGATCTCCATGCATTGTCTGTACATCCAATGTGTACCAGATTCCGGTTCCGGTGAGCTGATGGACGTGAGCTCCCTCTGGCTCTCTGTAGTCTTTTTACCATCAAACTGATCCGTTTTTTGAATTGGACTAAAGTTGGTCCATCATCATACTGAACTCGGTGTTCAGTTGACTCAGAGAGCTGCACGGGACCGTCCAAAAGATTATTTTCGGTCCAGAACCGGCCGTTGCAACCCACCGGTCTGTTTCTGAGCGCACAGCCGACCAGGTGAGCCCTTGAGCTGGGGAACTGCTGCTCCACGAAGCCTCTGTGTTTTTCCCCCTTCTCCTCCTCCTTCTGGACCTCAGCTGAATTTCTCATCTGGAACAGAACTGTGGTTTAACAATCTGGTTCAAGCAAGAACCGCACGGAAGGAATTTTGCTGCTTTTTTCCGCTGCCTTTTGTCTGAATTGACATTGTGCGTGGGGGGAGGTGTACCTGGCTGAAGTGGGGGACTTTGTTTACATTAAAGCCGTTCTCAGCCTCTGAGAGAGCCATTACCCAAAAGAGGAGGACTTTTCACTCCGTGGGAATGCGGTGGGAACCGCGCGCGCTATGCTCAGCTGGAGGGATGCGCGGCTGCTTTAAAGTACAGCTGATCTGATTGGAGCAGCAACTGAACCGGATCTCAGCCTCGTTGTTTTTAAACAGATGTGGCCTCACGTGGTGCGGAGCACAGAATCACCGAGCAACAGCTGGACCAGACCAGTGACACGTTGTGCTCAGCTGGAGGGACGCGCGGCTGCTTTGAAGTGCAGCTGATCTGTTTGGAGCAGCTGGGTGAGCAGAACTAAACCGGATCTCAGCCTCGTTGTTTTTAAATGGAGGTGGCCTCACGTGGTACGGAGCACAGAATCACAGAGCAGCAGCTGGACCACACCAGTGATGTCACAGAGCGCAGGAGCACGAAGCAGAGCAGCAGCGGGACCAGACCAGTGATGTCACAGAAACCAGGAGCACAGAGCAGCAGCTGGACCAGACCAGTGATGTCACAGAAACCAGGAGCATGGATCAGCAGCTTGACCAGACCAGTGACATCACCGAGCGCAGGACACGGAGTAGCAGCTGAATCGGACCAGTGACATCACCATCCTCCCTGATCACGCTGTTGCTCCCTGCTGACCTGAAACAGGCTGGGATCATGTCTTCAATTTCAGGTCTTTCTGGCAGCGCAATCTATTTGTTGCAAATTATCTGTTTCTACCTGTTGATTCTGGGTCCAGCGGACCATGGCCGCATTAATTCATCTTCACAGGGGGGCTGGTGCCCTCCTCAGCCCAATACAAATTACAGTTGGGACAATACAAGCTACAGTTGGTCCTCCACAACGGATTTGTTTGCCCATTTAATTTGTGATGCCTTATGGTCTGAAACTTTTCTGCATCATTCATATTACTGTCCTTATTTTCAGTTCTCAGACTACTTGGAATCATTGAATCTTATCAACACATCTGGATCTGCCCATCACTGCAACTTTCATTGTTTTTGGGTTCTGAATGATTGTGTCTTCATTAATGTTTCACATGGTTCAATTATGGGGGCAAAATGTCACACTGTTAACTCCTGTAATTACACATCACTGACAAAGAAGTCAAGTAAATGTCTGATATTAATGTTGTTATTGATCTCAGGGATTCAGCCAAACCCAGGGCCAATCACTAACTACTGTACACCTAATGAGTTTAAAAATATTTCAGGTCTCCGTTTTCTGCATGTAAACGCTCGTAGCCTTCTAAAAAAACTTGATGAATTGAAAATCCTAATCACTTCTTCTGGGGCAGATGTGATCGTTATCTCTGAAACTTGGCTCAACAATTCTGTTTTGAAAAATGACCTGGCAATCAATGAATTTAAGATCTATCGTTGTGATCGTAATAACAAGGGAGGTGGAGTCGCTATTTACATCAGAGACTCTTTGGCTGCCAGGATTGCGTCTAAAAAAACAATTGCAAACCAGTTTGAGGCTTTAGCTGTGAACATCAGTTTGAAGGGAGGTCAGGTCTTAACTGTTGTAGGTTGTTATCGTCCTCCCTCCGCAACACCTGAAGCTCTGTCCTCCCTGGCTGAATTCATAGGAAATTTAAAACACAATGAGATTTTTATGGCAGGAGATTTCAACATTGATTGGAATAAGTCGACCCCCCTCTGTGATCAATTCAAGGAATGTTGCCTATCTCTCAATCTAACACAACTTATTGATTCTCCCACCAGACTAAACATAAAATGTCCCGAAAAATCTTCCACTTTAGATCTGTTTTTCACAAATGCATCTCACACATTTCCTGGTATAGGTGTATTTGCTAACGTTTTGAGTGATCATTCCGTAATAGCAGCTCTTAGATCTACTAAACTTCCACCTGCTAAGTCCAGATTAATTCAAAAAAGGGATTTGAAACGTTTCTGTGAACAGTCATTCCTTTGGGATCTATCCCACTTGATTGGCAATGTATTCTATTAATCAATGACGTGAACACCGCTTGGAACTATTTTCATGATAGTTTCATTTTCTTTGTAAACAAACATGCTCCTTTCTGGCAGTTCAGGATAAAGGGCCATGACAGTCCCTGGTTTACTCCTGAACTAGCTGACCTGCTGCATAGGAGAGATCATCTTTGGGCCGCAGCAAGAAAATCACACTCAGACACTGATTGGTTGAATTTTCGGCAGCTGAGGAATAAATGCATAACTGCCATCAAAGCTGCAAAACGTAATTATTTCTTATCTCAGACCTCCAAAAATCTAAACGACCCTAAAAAATTCTGGAAAACCATCTAATCTCTCTCAGGCATCCCCCAATCATCTGACCTCCCATCACAACTTCTCGTTAACTCTGTTCCTGTGTCAAATAAGCACGAGATCCTGAACTGTTTCAACAAACATTTTGTTGCTTCTAGTTCATTATTTGACACAGTTACAATTGGAAAATCAGCCACTTCATCTAATAACCAAACTTCTATAAATCAAATCCCTCCTACAAGTCAATCTTTGGTTAATCACATCTTCTCTTTTTCTCAGTTCTCGGTCAGTGAGGTAAATAAACTGTTAAAAGATATTGATCCTAAAAAATCTGCTAGCCCAGATAACTTCCACCTTATTTCTTAAGGCTGGCTGCTCATATCATCACAGTCCCTGTGACCCACATCTTTAATCTGTCCATAAGCCAAAACACCATTCCGGATGCTTGGAAAACAGCCTTTGTTCTTCCTTTGCTGAAGGGAGGTGACCCCACCTCACTGAACAATTATCGACCGATCTCTAAACTCTGCATTTTAGCCAAGGTTCTAGAAAAACTGATAAACTCTCAAATCAAAAATTATCTGGACTCATTTAACATCTTACCTCTCCATCAATCTGGTTTCAGGAAAAAACACAGCACAATGACTGCTTCTCTGAAGGTTCTTAATGACGTTGTTGAAGCATTGGATGCTAAGGATTATTGTGCTGCACTTTTCCTAGACCTGTCTAAAGCTTTTGTCACTGTGGATCATAACATCTTGTGTCATAAGCTCTCAGAAATCGGTTTCTCAGATCACACCATTGGTTGGTTTTCTAATTATCTTTCCGATCGGAGGCAATGTGTTCAACATAACGGTACTTCTTCCAGTTATTTAACAGTCAACAATGTTGTACCACAAGGCTCAGTCTTAGGATAGATCCTGTCAGAGGACTGAACTTGGGAAAAGGGCCTTCTCCTACTCCATTCCTGCTTCTTGGAATATCTTACAAAAAGATCTGAACCTCTCGGCCTGGACCTCTCTAAATGGCTTTAAAGGGATTGTGACATGATGTTGGAAATTTGCATATTTGTCAGAACATATATATCCACAGTATTCTTGGGGGTGTCACTGTAGAAGCGAATGTGCATTGTACTTCCTGTCCGACACCGGAAGTGCCTGTATTCCGTAGGCGGAGTATGGATCGCGGGTGTTTTTGAAAGTTATTTTCATTCATTTTATCGGAGCAAACACAGCTTTTGTTTAAACGGAACGTTTACTGAAATGTCCTACCGGGGTTCAGGTACCTGCTGTGCTGTTCGCGGCTGCACCAACAACCGGACCAAGCTAAATCTTTGGCTAAAACAACAGTGTTTTCAACACGGACCCAAAACAAAGAAAGAGTGTTCCTGCATCCTACTCTATGGCTGTGTCTGCGCGATCAGGTAACATCTGTAATTTCTTTTTATTCAGGGAGGGTTTATTAATGAGAGTTTTGGATGATTTACTGTCTTAAAATGATATATGTCAGGCGCGACCGGTATCTTTAGCCGAGATAGCTGCTAATAAACCTTAGCCGAGAGGCCGGAGCAAACGCGTTCGCTATTTATGTAGTTTTAAATTATGTCTGCGCGATCAGGTAACATATTTTTATTCGGGGAGGGTTTATTAATGAGAGTTTTGGAAGATTTACTGTCTTAAAACGATAGATCTCAGACGCGACCGGTATTTTTAGCCGAGATAGCTGCTAACAAACCTTAGCCGAGAGGCCGGAGCAAACGCGTTCGCTATTTATGTATTTTTAAATTATGTCTGCGCGATCAGGTAACATCTGTAATTTCTTTTTATTTGTCCCTCCTCTTTTAACAAAACGAGTGGTGTTCCCACATTTTTAATGAACTAAAACAACAAAGTTTGGACTGTCTTCAACTGTATTACTCGCATGTAAACAAACGGTGTTTCCGGTCAACCGGAAGTCGTGTGCACATTTCGCGCAAAGCATCATGGGGCGTAGGAATACTGTGGATAGTGGTGTGTTGGTGAGGTATATGGCCTCATCTCTCTCTCACCCAGTAGGAGGAGCCAGCGAGGTGCTCCCCAGGTTTTACCAGGTGAAGAAGAAGAAGTGTTCGTGTGTAAGTTCATTCATTCTGTTTCTGGTTTTGACGCTCGAAGGATTAAAGGCAACTGCTTGCAGATCAGTTTGTTTCTCCTTCTTCACACGCTACAATATCTTATATCATTGAGCTCTGTTCGTTTTTGCAAAATAAATTATAAATATATTAAAATTTTATTCTAAATTATGGTAATTTTTTCTCTGGGATACGCCCCTAAAATTCCTCGCATTTCCGCAATACGTCATCACCAGTCATCAGTGACGTGACAACGGGAAGAAGGCAGAGCCTTGCCCGTTTGTTTGGTGTGTTAACTGCTTGCCATACTCATTCATTTCCTGAAGGATCGCCTCTTTTATTTGTGTAACTTGAAAAATACTGTCACGTTGTAGCGCATTTGGGTGTTCTAATATCAGCAGTGAACAAGTGAGCCTTCACAAATTTCCAAAAGATGAGAAACTTCGACAAGAATGGACCAGACAAGGACCGGTGGGTTCCAGGAGTCGTATGTCTGCAGCGACCATTTCACTGCCGATTGTTTTCAGCACCTGGTATAAAAGAATCTTTAGGATTACCAGTAAGATTCAGAAGACTTTTAAAACCGGATGCTATTCCTACTATTTTTAAAAGAAAATCTACAGAAGAAAGTCCCACAGCTACCACGTCAAAACAACGCAGGGACCATCGGAAGACTGTCCAGGAGATGAGTAAGTCTTTGTGTAAACATAATCGGAGGTGTGTAGTGTTTTAGATTATAAACTATTTATTTTACGTGAGTTCATGTTGTTTTACTTTATACACTGTGAGTGTATAAAGCCAATTATCACGGCAGATTATTTTTGTTCGCTGCTAACAAGCTAGCCGAATCAGATAGCTAACACAATAGCCGAGATATAGGCCACGTTGCTATGTATGTATTTTTAAATTATGTCTACGCGATCAGGTAACATCTGTAGTTTCTTTTTATTCGGGGAGGGTTTATTAATGAGAGTTTTGGATGATTTACTGTCTTAAAATTATATATCTCAGACGCGAACGGGAATAAGCCGACATAGCAGCTAACAAACATTAGCCGAGATACCCAGCAAACACGTTGCTATGTATGTATTTTTAAATTATGTCTGCGCTATCAGGTAACATCTGTAGTTTCTTTTTATTCGGGGAGGGTTTATTAATGAGAGTTTTGGATGATTTACTGTCTTAAAATTATATATCTCAGACGCGACCGGGAATAAGCCGACATAGCAGCTAACAAACATTAGCCGAGATACCCGAGCAAACACGTTGCTATGTATGTATTTTTAAATTATGTCTGCGCGATCAGGTAACATCTGTAGTTTCTTTTTATTCGGGGAGGGTTTATTAATGAGAGTTTTGGATGATTTACTGTCTTAAAATTATATATCTCAGACGCGACGGGAATAAGCCGACATAGCAGCTAACAAACATTAGCCGAGATACCCGAGCAAACACGTTGCTATGTATGTATTTTTAAATTATGTCTGCGCGATCAGGTAACATCTGTAGTTTCTTTTTATTCGGGGAGGGTTTATTAATGAGAGTTTTGGATGATTTACTGTCTTAAAATTATATATCTCAGACGCGACCGGGAATAAGCCGACATAGCAGCTAACAAATATTAGCCGAGATACCCGAGCAAACACGTTGCTATGTATGTATTTTTAAATTATGTCTGCGCGATCAGGTAACATCTGTAGTTTCTTTTTATTCGGGGAGGGTTTATTAATGAGAGTTTTGGATGATTTACTGTCTTAAAATGATATATCTCAGACGCGATCGGACATGCTCCGCCATTATTATTTAAATGCGCGTTGGAGCGTGCCTTCTGCCTGTTTGCACGTCACTGATGACGTTTTGCGGAAATGCGCAGATTTTTAGGGGCGTATCCCAGAGAAAAAACTACCATAACTTGGAATAAAATTTTAATATATTTATAATTTATTTTGCAAAAACGAACAGAGCTCAATGATATAAGATATATATGTTCTGACAAATATGCAAATTTCCAACATCATGTCACAATCCCTTTAAGAATCTGTTGGAATCCTGGCAAAAACCAATGCAGACATGTTCCTGTTTTTGATTTTCTACATCTACCTTATAATCTGTCTGTTTTGCTACTTTGACATCTTTGTTTTAACTTGTTAAAAATATCTGTATGCCTCTCTTATGATTGTCTATTGTTGATTGTCCATGGAAAATCTACTGTTGCTGTTGTCATTATTCTTTGTTTGTAGCCAAGTCTCTCTTGTAAATGAGTCCTCGAGGCTCAATGGGATTAACCTGCCTAAATAAAGGTTGAATGCAAAAAGGTCTCCTTCAGCTTGACAGACTTTTTAAATCGGTGTGTCCACCACCTTGTTTGAAGATGGCCACTGCAAGAAGAACTGACAACCTTGCGGCCACAGCTCAAGGCTGAGTCACGAAACATGGCCCACTTTAACTCAATGTCCCCCGCCTCAGCTGGTATGCGGTTAAAGCTCTCCTGGAGGCGTGAGTTGAAGATCTTTCTGACAGGTTCTTCTATCAGGCATTACTAGCAAACCCTCACTACAGATTTGGGTCTACAGGGTCTGTCTGGCATCTTCCCCTGCCATCTGATCCAACTCACTACCAGGTGGTAATCAGTTGACAGCTCAGCTCCTCTTTTCACCGGAGTGTCCAAAACAAATAGCTGCAAATCAGATGACATGACTACAAAGTCAATCATCGATCTATGACCCTAGGGTGTCGTGGTGCCAAGTGGACTTATGGACACCCTTATGTTGGAACATGGTGTTTGTGATGGACAAACTCTGACTAGGATAGAAATCCAACAACAGAACACTGATTGAGTTCAGATCAGAGAGGCTGTTCTTCCCAGTCCCACTCCTCCAGGTCACACAGTCATTACCAACATGGGCATTGAAGCCCCCCGGACAGAATAAAGGGGTCCCCAGCTGGCGCACCTTCCAGCACCCCCACCAAGGACTCCAAGAAGGCCACATACTCTGACCTGCCATTTGGCGCATAGGCACAAACAACAGTCAGAGTCCGTCACCCCACCCAAAGGCACAGGGAAACTATCTCATCTACCAGGAAAAACTCCAACACACAGGCACCAAGTTGGTGAGCTAAGAGTAGACCCACAACAGATTGGTGCCTGTCACCATCAGCAACATCAGAGTGGAATAAGGTACAGCCCCTCTCAAGGATCTTGGTTCCTGAGCCCATGCTCT